>PUQB01000823.1:0-91100 GCA_003024785.1 Selaginella tamariscina
AGCCTCCTTCCTTCTTGTTATCACTCTGCGTAGACTCGTGAGCTTCACGCAATCTCTCTCTCTCAGCATGCATACGGGTCCTCTAAGGAGCAATTGGCACCATACAACCGATTCACTATCTCTGTCCTGCAAGGAAGATACTTCCCGGCATCTGGCCCCTTGAATTTTGCAATCCAGTAATTCAGAAAAACTGCCTTGCTCCTTGCGGATCTCTTTGGCTGTGATCATTTTGGAGCGCTTTGCATCCTCGTCGGTGGAGGCAGAAACCAAAGAATGTCTTACCTCCAAACCTACTCACCTTGCCTTCACTACCGTGTATGTGCACTTTTGTCCAGCTGCCGTGGATCAAAACCTTAGCGTCTCCATTTTGTGCTACGATTGGAGGTGGGTTCTCATTGTTCGTGGATGACTCCACCCAGCGCACTATTGCGGCCGCTACTCCTCGCGGCACTCCCATGTCACTCCAGTCCTCGATGACATTGAAACAAGCCCCTCCCCATTGATATGCTCCTTCATCACTAGGGTTTTGAAATCGAAGCCGCATGATCCATACCGAGATAGAAAAGCTCGCACACCTCATCCTTTGTTAAGGAATGTAGATTCATCGCGCTCCACGCTGATGCCAGATTTGACCCTGAAAATCACGCCGCCTGAATAAACAACACAAAAACAAGAAAACCCTATGTTTTACAAAAAACCAAATGAGTACGTGTCTCAATTATGTGGCTCCAGCTCAGCATGGTTCATTTACAAATGTGGGTGGGTATGTACGGACAACCACCCTCCTTGGTCGAACTGCACATTCATTTTTTGGATCATCATTACAAACATACTTTAGCTTCCAATGAACAAGGGCAAAGAACATGTAGTGACTAGAGGGGATGGAGATGGCAGCAGCGTTCACAACAAAGAACAACAAGAAGAGCATCTGGTGATTACGTATGCAAGTGCAACAAATGCATAGCTGAACATGGAAGTGTAGGTAAGAACTACAGTAGATCGGGTTTTTACAAGCACCTCCACAGTTCGGCAATGGAAAAATGGCTTCACACACCCTCAACAGTCTGAAGGCCAAGAGTATCATGTCGCAAACCTGCCCAACTTGCCACAACATCAAGCATTCCAGCAGATTTTATTGGAGATGTTGCAACATTTAGCTTCTAGTCCACACCATGACTACGTAGATGGCTGCTCAGTCCTGAAATTTCTACTGTTTCTGAGGGGATGGAGAACATTTCTGAGGAGGGGACACCACCACTGCAAGAATGGAAGCCACAATGTTGAGGACATTATTCCAAGTATGCAATACTTTTGACATAGGGCATGTATCCGAGGCCTTGCGATCAAGACTATTGCAAGCTATTTTTGGTACAGACGCTCTTAGTATCGCACATATTTGTGTCCAAAATGGAGTGGCCGAGTAGGTAACTTGAAGCTCCAAAATTCAAAAGCACTTGACTATCTGCTAAAGAACCTTGGACTGCCTGAAGCAACAAGGCATGATTTTTGCTGCCAAAAGATGAACCAACTTTTGTTTATGCTGATCAATAAGGGGTTTGTAGCTGCGGGTAAGTTTGTTCAATATAGGGTTACTTTAACATTCCTTGTTTTAGGGTCCTGAGGAACAAATGCAGAACTGCAAGGAAGAGTGCCCAACATGTGGAGCAGACATAAAGAAGGCCATTTCATTCTACTACATCCCACTAGCTGCAAGGATTCAGCTGCGTGCAAAGGTGAAGTCACTTTGTTTTGAGGATTTGCACCCATGGAGAGCATGACATACTTGGCAAGGAAAACCTCAGCATGAGGCACCATCTACAATCACAGAGATTTGGGAGGGCGCAAAGTGGAGGGAATACAGGTGTTTGGGATCCAGAGCAGCAATATGAGCTCCCAATTCGTTGCACATGTTGTGAGGAATACATCCGACTCTGGCCGCAAAAAAACAACTGCATGACAAGAGTGGCTGCAAATGCCCATGGTATGTACATCTCGATTGCCCTCACTGCAACTCGACATTCCAAGCTCGCCATGTGCTTGTGAGAGGAGACCCTAGGAACTTGGCTCTCCAATTGCATTGGGATGGCTTCCAGCCGCAAGAACAAAACAACGGAGCAGTGGTGCTTGTGAATGCCAAGATCTTGAATCCAGGTTTGCATGGAAGCTCTGCTGCAAAAATGACATGCCATTGATGTATATTCCCAAGTCAGAGTTGGAAGCTGGAACAGATAGCCTCGATTCTTTATTGACCTGGTTTATAACCTTGTTCATTGAGGGTTTTGAAGTTGACTATGCATCAATCCTAAACACTTTGATGGTCTACCTCAGAAATTTTGTTTGAGAGTTCTACTAGTAATAAGTGGAGACCATCTGGCTCAATGCAGTTGTTAAAGCTTTCAGTGGTAAGTGTTTGTAGTATCAATTTGATACTGATTTGTCAATGTTGTAATGCAGGTGGCAAAAATTCTTGTCGAAAAGCAAGACTCCAATGACAATAGATGGTACCCAATGGAAGCATGCTAATATACTTCAGAATTCCATGGAGCCTCCTCCTGAACGTCGCCTTGAAGACATCCAAGCAGCAATGCGTGAAGTGGAGTTGGCCCCAAATGCATCCAGGAAACGAGATATCCAGAGAGATACTGGAGTTCGTGGTGAAAGCCGACTACATCAGCTCTTTGAAATTTATGGGTACAAGCTTACATTCTTATAGATGGTAGTTATAGAGAAAGTTTTTGTGTTGCATTGCAGGTTGAATCTTCTCCAAGTTCAGCATATGATCTTATGCACCTCTTGTCTTTAAATGTGCTTAAAATATCAAATGAGAGGCTGTTTACAAAATTAGAGAAGGCAGAGAGGTGACAATTAATGTCAAGAATGGAAACAATACTAAAACATAGGTGACTTGCATGAAGAAAGGTTGACGCCCAGACCACCCATTCACACGACTTGGATTTTGGCATGCACAGAACATCAACACTTCGTACAATGGTTTCAGATATATGTTGTGGATGGGCTAGTGGATGCTTCCGACTTTTGACTTTGTATTTTGTTGACAGAGCTTACAAGGATTTATGATTGGAGTAGATCAAATGGCTGGACAGTAAAAACTCTGGACTTCTTTGTAGAGTTATGTAGCACATTGGAGGTATTGTGGTACGAGCAGTATGGAGCACATCAGTCAACACTACTTCATGCACTTGGTCTGGCCATGTTTGCAAGACATTTTTCTGTATGGTTCTTCATCAAATACTTGGTGTTATGGATATGAAGGTGACTTCAAAGGCCTCAATGCTACATATACAAACAACATTGAAATGGAGATGACATTCACAAAGACACATCTCAGGTATTTTCTTTTCTTTGTAAATCTGAATGTTGTTATTTAGTTTGCAATTGTTGAAAGTCTTCTAACTTTGCTTCTTTTGCATAGTTATTTTTTACCACAATCCAAGAGCTCATGATGGCAGAATTAGATGGCTTGCTACCTCCAGACAGCTAAAACAAAACCTCAACAGCAACTTCATCAACCCAAAAACATCAACTAACATGGAGGAGGTGCTTGTCAAAAATGATATTGGGTTGTTGATTTAGAGGAGGTGCCAATTGATTTATTTAAGAAATGTTTGAAATGGGAAGTCAAGATTAACAAAGTCGCATTGCAGAAGTTGGCATCCTGGTGAAGATGCACGCAAAGCTCTTTCCCAACTTCTTGGATCTCTTGAAGAGCAGCAAAATTTCAACAACCATATTTATTGGCATAACATTGTTTGCCTTAATGGCGTTATATACAAACTGGCAGTTGTGTTGTGACCTGTGACCCGAAAATCCAGGTTTTGTATTTCTAAAACTTCATGATATTGACATACTTTCAAGTGTCTTTAATTAGTTTTTGTGTAGGAGAAACATGTTATGGTGACATAACAGAGCTATTTTCAATGGATGTTTGTGGGCAGATTTATGTGTACTTCTCTGCCATTTTCCGAAAGTGAGTGTTGCAGTTCATTTATTTGTATAAATCCATTTATAATTTTTTTCTGAACAGATATCATTGTGCCTCACATACATCTCGGCATGTACTCCATGAGGCTACTAGAATGCCAATTTTGGCACCATCTCGAGTTCAATTCGATTCAACATGCATACTACTTGTGGATGATATCCTCCGAGAAATATGCATTCTTCCTCACAATGATCCGTCAATGGCCAAAAAGGGTTTTGACATTGCCCTAGAAGTAGTTTTAAGTAAGTTTCCATTCCACCTTGAGATAGGAGAAGGTCGAAGCCCAATCTGGCTGACAAATGGGGATGTAGTCGTCATAGAAACTCGAGTAGGTTTGCAAGTAGGGCTTGTACTTTCAAGCAATGTGCAAGGGTGCTCATAAGATTAGAAGAATGCTCAAGGGATGGAGAACAACTCCTAGTGCCTTGTACACTTCAATGGAACACCAAACAAAAGTGGACTAAAGTGGAGCGTTTTCTATTTTGTCATAAGACACAAGGTCATTCAGTTGAATGACGTTGTGCAATTACATGGACAACGAGTTGGGGTGGTTATTTCTATAGTACAGAAGAGAAAGATTATCAAGCTGAAACTACTCATACCAGGTGACGATGGTGAATATATTCAGGCAAATAGTATTCCATTTTGGCTGGCTAGTCAGAAGTTCAATGCACACACAAAGTGCAGCTGACCAATATGCCAATGGCACTATGAAGTACTTTCTTGTTCACAATGACTAATATTAAAAGAGAAAGTTGTTTAAGTATGTGAGTGGCACTACAAAAACCATAACCATGCCTTTTTCTCCCAGCAATATAAAGCTTAAACTTACATTTATGTCGTAACCCATGCAAGATATTACTATTTATATGTGGTTAAAAGCCACACACAAGATATTTTGTACCAAAGCTATTATTTAATGCACTCAAAATGTCACTTTTCTTAAACCATGATATAAGCCACAAACGAATATCACTGTGGACACATAAGCCAGAATGAAACACCACTGTATGGTTTCAAAAGCCACTTTCCTAGAGCACCACTATGGAAACCACCAGCTATAGTGGTGTTGATAGCCAAAAGCCATGACATTCTCAAAAGCCATGACAAACGGATCGTTGTGTTGATTAATTTTTTAATAAAGATTGTATTTACTTTAAACATTAGATTGGATCTTTTTGTAACTTAAAATATATGCAACTCAGTTATATATGTATTGACATTCACTTTATGTATATTATAGATGCTTTCTTTACGATATTAGTTGGTCTTGTTTACAAGTAATTGTTTATAATATTTAATTTGTGAACCCGTCAAGATTCCCATCCATGGAACAATCAACTCAAAATCATATGCAGGTCAAAAGAAAAAATTTAAGTATAAAATATGAAAATAAAAATATAACAAATGAAGATTGAAAATTCACGGTGAAATTCAAAAAGTTCATGATGAAATTCTTCAATTTCTCAGTAAATTTTAAGAAGTTTGTACTCAACAAAGGTCCAAGCTAACCTAATATGTCTTACTTCATTTTACAATATCTCTAGTGATATTTTTTCTTAATTATTAGTATATATCATTGATTAATTTAATTTTCTTATTAATTTATTTAAAATAAACAAGAGCCGCCATTCACGTAGGTTCTATTAGTATTATATCCTCTGAAATCTTTTAAATTAGAACATGTTTAATATAAAATTGAGAATATAAAATAAAATTATATTATAAAAAGTCAATATCAAATTTATGTAGAATAACTATTTATATTGAGGATTCCATTGTGTGCATAAGCAGTTGTTGTAAGTGTACATCTATGTACACATTATATATGCTTAAATTTACGCTAATCTATATTTACTGTATATATTGCTCTCCAAATTCTTTGTGACCCTCTTTAAGATGGAGTCAATATCAAGTTTAGTCAATACAACCACCCCATAAACCAAAGGATATTATAATTATAATTTTACATCATTATAAAAACTTATTTGTTATATTCCATATTAGTAACATAGGTTCTACATGTACTTATATAGTTTTATTCATTAAATCACCTATGCACAACCCTTGATGATTTTAAAAAATTAATCAATAAAGTATTAAAGCAAAAACAAATTAGGTTAAACACAATTAGATTAATTTACCATAATGTATAACAATAATGAATACGTGAACGTTTGGTTATCATATTACAAATGTAAATTTTAATTTTTTAATATTTAAATTAGCAATGGGATTTACATTTTAACATGAAGATTCCACCATTAATGTTAAAATTAAAATTAAAATATTAAAATATTATAATTTTAAAATTTAATTTTAAAATTAATCATGTGATTTTAATTAAATATAATATTTTAAATTAAACTATGTAACATATATTTAAAAATAAAAAGTAATGTACTCTTTTTTGAAGTTTGAGATTGGATAAATAAAAATAGTTGTAAGAATAACTATTACATTAATATATTGATATTTTTTTCTTAATGTGGTATATCTAAATCATCTATAAGGTTTATCAATCCCTAAAAGACCCAAGGTATAATATATTTGAACGTGCAATAGAATCCATGGTCATACTTGGACTATACTCTGATGGTTTATTTATAACACGTAATATATAGATTTGATTGTTTATTTATAACACATAATATGGATTTGATTGGTTTATTTATAACATGTAATATATAGATTTGATGGTTTATTTATAACACGTAATATACAGATCCAATGGTTCATGGTAACACATACGTACTATGTGACTCCTATATAAAACCATGTAGAGAACATAGGCTTGGAGGAAGTAGGCAAACTCTCAACTCCTTGTGAAATCATTTTGCCTGGAAATTTGTGCATTTTACACTTTTATTTGTGCATAACTCATGTCTAACTTACATATGTCAATTCTTGGTGACAATTCAAGTGTAATTGTTCAGTGGGTAGTTGTGACCATTGTATTCAGGACTGAGGAAACTATTAATCTTCCCAATTTGAATCACACTATTCAAATATTTTAAGTTTTATAGATGCTAATGCTTTAGCAGTAGGGGAGTGCAGCATATGCTTGAATGCATATAAAAGGCTTAAAGTCAGTAATAGATTGGCATGTAGTCGTAAGTTTTATAAAGACTATTTATCTACATGGTTATGGAGGAGCTTAACATGTCTTGTGTAGGAGGCTGTAGGATGACAAAACCATTGTAACTATCCATTTATGGCACAATAATCAACAATATAAAGTGTTTACATCCATTAGTGTCAGAGATTTTAAGTATTATAATAGGTTTTTACTTTCGATAGTTAGCTTACTAGAGCTCATTCTAAAATAATGAATCAAAATTATTGAGAAATGAAATCAACTATGTTTATTTTGATTTTGAAGTAAATTTTAATATATTTAGACACTAAGGAATCTTTTAACCGGTCATATCTACGGTAAGTATGTCTTGACATTGAGGAATGTAAATTCTAAATCTAGTGTAAATAACATGCGCACAATTTGCTTGTGTGTAAACTCAATATATAGAATTTCTGTACGATAGTGAATGGAGAAAGCCATTGCAATTAAGTTACTAGTTGAGGATTTGGGCGCCACTTTGAACACATTTTTAAACACTTGCTATGTGTTTGCATTTACATTTACATCGCTTGGTAAAATGTGGTCTACATTTTTATGATATAGTTTCATGTCATAAGAGCAACCCATAACAAGCGGTAAACATGGATGACATGGCTAATTGACCATGTGACCACATTACAATAGAATCACCCCTGTAATGAAAGAAAATGTAAAGGTGAATTAAAACGAAAAAGAATCATTAAAGTTATTATATATTGCTAATAATAATTTATATTTAAGGTGTTTTGAATCTTAAATAATGTTTACAATGATACAAATATACTAACATAATTGAATGGTTTAAATTTTATTTTTAAACTTTAAACTTCATTCTCAAAATTATAATAAAATTGTTTCAAATGTATTAGTAATATCTTATTTTAATATAAGAAGGCTTAAATATTAAGTATATGTTTTATTTGACATAAGTTTATATTTGTGTACTTTTTGGCGGGACATAGTATGCCTTACAAACAATTTATAGACCCTAATTTAATGGCATAAATAGTGTCAAGTCACCGTATGTAAACCACAAGCGTCAAATCCATTAATCTTCTTAATCATATGATAGTTTTGACGTTTTGATGTCTTTGCAACCATGATGGATAATTTATATGAAGCACATAGTGCAATCTTTAAACCGGTCATATGTACAACTAGAATAAAAGAAATAATTACCAAGCAAAGATTAGTAATTGTAGACAAGGACTAGAGTCAATGAAATAACCGCTCCGCTATATATTAATTAACCAAAAGAGCTGTGTGGATCATTGAAGGGCTGGTGTTGCTAAATCATTCAAAAATTTGAATGTCTTGCAAGACTAAGTTTCTAACTATTTAAATATGGGTGTATAATATGTTTATTAATATAGATTTTTATTTATAAATTTATTTAGCATTAACATTAATATTATACTAATTATTTTAATGGTATTAATAATTTACTTGAATATGCCAATTGATAATGATCCAATTATTGTGTTTAATGTTTTGATTTAAAAGGAAAAAAAATGAAAAATAAAACCAATTCAATTTGACAATGCATGCACATTTTTTGGTCAACCCATGTGTTACATCATGGTTGGCATACATAATAAACAGCAAGATAACTCTCTTGTGTTAAGCACGAAGTGGACAGACACACACACATGTGTGTGTTACCTCTTTACTAAGGCTAATACTTTAAAGATATATGATGGCTGAGTATATATACTTACAAATATAATATAGTTTAGTGCCACAATCACAATATATAAATAAATTCATTAATCAAGCTCAATGTAGCACGTACTTCAATATACAGATGTACCATGTAGAACGTGAACATTATCTTCCGATAATGTGAATTATTTGAAATATATTTATTGCTCCATGTAGATATGTATTGAAAACACACATTCTATAATCAATTTAATATTCAATTTTTTTTATACATTTTACTTATTTAAAACTTTATGTTTTACACATTGAATTTATTCATATATGCACAAGTGTGTGTGTGTGTGTGTGTGTGTATTATGTATGTATGTATTATACTTTTAAATATAGATAGAATATATATGTGTGTGTGTATGTGTATTTATTTAAATTATGTGTTAAGTTGGCCTCAAATAGTTTACCACTTAAATTATTAATATAAATGTTATCTTTGTACGTATAAAGTTTGTGTATCTAAATGGAATTAAGTTATTCTCCATCATTTGAAAGTTTTAAAATAAATATATAAATGTAACACATATTTATAAACATTATTGCAATTACTTGTGAAACATGAGCTTGCTCTAATTTATAGCTGATATACTCTAATTTAGAGTGAAATCAAAATGTTTAGCTACTATAACTATAGTTATCTAAACATAATCTCAACATTTTGGAATAAGTCCTTCATAGTATGTTGCACTTACATATTGAATATAATATTAGATTTTGATTATACCAATTGAGAAAATTCACTAGCTTGTTATTGTTTAAGCATAACTAAATAGACAGCACACAAATCTACACTAAAGCAAAAACAATTGCTAACATATAAGAATCATGGGCATGTTGTGCTGAAATCAAGTACTTCAAAGAAGAAGGTGTTCTTGTACATTGAGCTCTTAACAATGTTGTAACACTCAACCTTACTAGCAAAAATTCCCATTTTATGTGGCACCTTTAAACCTTTTTTGAATCCACTACTTTCAAATCTGTGAGGAAACTTGCATACCAGCCTATGCATATGCACCACTCCCCATTTGAGTTGTTGTGTGCTGTTAGATTGTCTAGTATTTATAACTGTGCTAATCGAGTGAATATCTATTTTGGCCAATACCCAATAACTTCCTTTCCATAAGAAAGCCATCAAGAACCTTCCTAGAAGTAAATCATTGTAAGTACACAACACATCACAAGAAAATACATATATACCTTAAAATAAATGAGCAAAGTAATGTTGTATTGAGTGCCAATGGAAGTGGACACAAGACTGATTGTACCACCAAGTACTATTTTATTGCTCACTTGCACAAAAGTTGGGCATTCCACATTGAAGCAACCAGTTTGTTGGTACACATCTCTTTGGAAAGATAACAACATATGTATGTTCACTCACGAAATCTAGTACTATGGAGGTAACACTTACAGTCTAGTAAATAAAGAGTCTAGCATTAGCATCTCCATACTTGTTAGGGTACACCTGCCATAACATACATCTTTAATACATAAAAATGCAAGGTTTTAAATCTCTAATATAAATATGTAGGTTTTATAACATAATATTATTTACCTATCAGCCAGCTTCTACAATGTTTAAGTCAGATTTCTCATAACTTTCAACTTAAATCCATATTTGTTAAATTATTTAATTTGTTAAAAAATTTAAAAAGAATTTTTGGTGAATATAGGATGAAATTTAGATCACAATCAAGCAAAGGTACTTGTTCTTAAAATGCTTCCACATTAAAGTTTTCAAGTTATTTTGCAGGAAGGCTCAGAAGAATGCTTGCAATTATTTTTAGCTGCTCAACATCCATATCTTTCAATGTGGCCTCTAATCACTAATTAGTGAAGAAACAACATTAAAAGAGAAGCAGTGGTGCAAGGTGGTATGAAATGAAACACAAAAACGATTCGATGTATTATCTGGAAATGAAAATTTAATTATTTTTAGAAGCAAACACAAAGCCATCCTACTAAAAGGACATGGTCAAGTTCAAGGGAAAACCACATCACCCATGTTGTTTTCTAGAGATTAACAAGTTATGGAAACACACAAACACATTCACAAAGTCATTTTCTGTTATCCTTTATAACTTGAAAGCCACATTTATACGATAGTGAATAGAGAAAGCCATCGCAATTAAGTCAGTAGTTGAGGATTTGGGTGCCACTTTGAACACATTTTTAGACACTTGCTATGTGTCTGCATTTACATCTCTTGGTAAAATGTGGCCTACATTTGTATCGTATTGTTTCATGTCGTAAGAGCCCGTAACAAGCGGTAAACATGGATGGCATGGCTAATTGACCACAAACATAAATGACATGGCTAATTGACCACATGACCACATTACCATAGAATCACCCCCTTTAATGGAAGAAAATGTAAAGGTGAATTAAAATGAAAAAGAATCACTAAAGTTATTATATATTGCTACTAATAGTTTATATTTAATTGAGTAGCTTAGATTTTATTTTATTATTGATTTCATTTAAAAAATAGAATTGAGAAAAATTAAGAATTTAAAGTAATAAGGGTTAAGATTTTGTTTTAGTCTTAAATTTTATTTAAAAATCATAAATGTAAAGAATATTAAAGTATATTAAAGGAATGGAGCACTATTTTAGCATACTCGTTGTATTTTAAACAAAGTTTACAATGATACAAATATATATAATTGAATGGTTTAAATTTTATTTTTAAACTTTAAACTTCATTTTCAAAATTATAATAAAATTGTTTCAAATGTATTAGTAATATCCTATTTTAACATAAGAAGGCTTAAATATTAAGTATATGTTTTATTTCACATAAGTTTATATTTATGTGTACTTTTTGAGAGGACACAATACACCTTACAAACAATTTTTAGACCCCAATTTAATGGCATAAATAGTGCCAAGTCACCATCTGCAACCACAAGCATGGAATATATTAATCTTTTTAGTCATATGATGATTTTGATGATTTTGATGTCTTTGCAACCGTGATGGATAGTCTATATGAAGCACATAGTGCAGTCTTTTAGCTGGTCGTATGTACAGACTAAAATAAAAGAAATAACTACCAAGCAAAGATTAGTAACTGTTGAACAAGGACTAGAGTGAATGAAATAACCAAATATTAATTTAACCCAAAGAGCTATGTGGATCATTGAACCGTTGGTGTTGCTAAGTCAGTCAATACTTTTGAATGTCTTGTGGGACTGAGTTTCTGATTATTTAAATACGGGTGTATAATATGTTTATTAATATAAATTTCCATGAATACCTCTAGGTGGTCCAATAAGCATGGATGGACAGCTTGACCATGGTTCAACATAAGCAAAGAGGTGGACGTTGGCAACCATAGTCTTCTACACATGCCTACATAGATAATGACTCTCTCATATGTAAACTATTTGCCTATATGTTTGTACATGGGGTTCATCTAGAAGCAACAATGCATATACAATTTGGGTTAAAAATAACAGCATACACCAGAGTTATAGTGTATAGTGTTTGTATGTAATTAGGATGAGTATACATTTAGTTTTTCAAATAAAATGCATCTTTTGCATACAAGATCATTAAGCACACAAATGTGCATGCACGCACACACACATGCTTGCACGTTGCCAAGCTCAAAATACAAAAAGGTCTCTCTCTCACAAACACACACTCACACGCTCACAAGCATGTTTTTAAACTCAAAATACAAAAAGGTCACCACCACACAAATTAAAGTAATGCTTATATGAATCTTTTACCTTAGTTTCTTCTAATTGTTTATTTAACTCAATTATGGAGTTGATATCTTCTTCCTTTTGGATGATATCGAACTTGGTCCTAATTACCTCCCTTGTTACATACATGTGTGTTCTCATAGTATAAATGGAGAAAGTTCGAAAATATTAAGATTAACAAAGATTTAAATGGATAAATATTTACCTTAGTTTCTTATGAAACTTCATTCATGATGTTGGTGTCCTCTCGAATATGTATAATAATAATTTTGTTATTTTACACGTATGCTTGATGTATTATTGTTTTGTCTCTCACTCACATATGAACAAATGTGTAACACTATGTTAAATGGCATGATACACTACATAGGGAATGTGCTTTAGGGTTATATCGTGGGTTTGACATGGAAGGATTGGATGTCTTGGCAAGCAAGTGTGTTTGTGCCTGCATTAGGTTCTAATACTTAGGCATCCATTAAAGAAGGTTCAAAGAAAATTTGTACATTCTTATTAGATGTTCTATTTTATCATCATGAAGCAACCCGTGGTAGCTTGAGTGCTCCTTTTTTATAAACTTAATCTCCTTTTTTGACAAAAGCTCCTCTTCATCCTTCTTCAATAATTTAACTTTACTGGAGGCATGCAAATACTGAAATTGAAGATGCTATGAAAGGTGTGCATGCATGTGGTTATAAAGCAGTTAAATTTTAAAAAATTAAAGTAAACACAATATATTTGATAAAGTATCTTGCATGTCCTTCCTAAATGCATGTGTGTGTATATGATTCTGCATACATGTGTGTGTATTCCATTCAATGTAGTTGATTAAGTTTTTTTTCTTTAATGTTTAACCTTTGAATTCAAAAGTACATACTACCATGATAGTTATTCAATTGAATCCCACTAACGAACTTCATTACATTATGTATTAAAAAAAAAAAAATTAGCAATCATCAAGTATATGGATTTGACAATTGTGCTTGAGTATATAAAACTAGAGGAATATGTAAGGTCCCATTGTTCTACCCTAGTTTTTCTTATTTTTGTGGTTTTTTAATCATTAGTATTTAAGCTTGTCCCATTCCATATAAATAGCTTCACTGTGTCAGAGAACTCTAGTGTGACAAATGTAGCTATTGTAGTTAAATGGGTAGAAGTGCTAGCCAGTTGTTACAATTGATGCACATACATTAGATGAACAAATAAATGTCATAGTGATTTATAACGACGGAGGACGAGATGACACATGATGAGGCCGATTATAATAGTCATGAAGAAGAATCAGCATTTAATAACGAGATTATAGGTAATCTACCCGGTTATGTTCCTACAACAAGAGAAGATGCTATAGCATTAGGGGAGTGTATGATATGCTTAAATTCTTATTAATTATTTAAGGTTGTTTAGATATTGCCCTGTGCCCATAAATTCCACAAGGAATGTATATGTTTGTGGTTGAAGTGCCCCATGTGTAAGAACCAACAAATCATAGTATTCAATAATCATTATGCAAATGTATTTTTTAATTTAACATATTCTAGATTTAGAGAAATATGTTTATAATAGTATGACTAACCAAGCATAGTATAAGCTGCTGAAATATTATGTGGATTTGAGTTTAGTTATACTTTATTTCAATATGTGCAGCCCAAAGTTTTATAGTATCTTGTATGCTACATTTGCACATTAGAAAAAGTGTTTAAAAAAGTAAAAAGAACTCAATCTATATGCTCAACTAGATAAAGGAATTAGGGCAAGATAACACGTAACACGTACAAGTATTTCTCATTTTCACTTAATTGCTGAATTTAAAAACCAAGTTAATTCGAGTTAGTCAAAGTCAATATTTACAAACCTACAACCTATAGCGATAGATGGTGAATCGCTATGGTCAACATTTAGTCAATGATGTTCAGCTCAAAATCATTATCAGTCAATATACATTCAATTCTTGTCAAAACGAAAATTTTAAGTATAAGTTTGAAAAAAATATAAAATTATAAAAATAAAACCTTGGCGACTTTTGAAAGTTTGACTATGAACTTCTTCAATTTCATCATAAATTTTAAGATTTATTTAGAAACAAGCTGACATGTTAATCTTCAATAATAATCCAAGCTGTGTCTTATTTCCAGTTTGCTTGTCTATAATAATATCATGGATTTATTAAATATTTTAGTTTTCTTATTAATTGATTTAAAATTGAAAAGAGCCATACGCTTGTATGTTCTGTTAGTATTCGCTTTTCCCCAAAACGTATATCCTCTAAAATCTTTTAAATTAAAAATGTTTAATATATAAAATTAAAGAATATAAATTAAAATTAAATTATGATAAGTTAATATCAAATTTATGTAGGATGAATCGGATTCTATTGTATGTATAAGCAGCTGCTTTAAGTGTACATTGATATAAATTTATAGGATTTATATCATTTATAACATTTATATCTATACATACAATAGAATTCGATTCATACTGCATAAGCAGCTGCTAAAAGTATAAGCATAGGCAGCTGCTAGAATTGTACATCTATAAGTATATTCAATATACATCAATAAGCATAAGAAACTGCTATAAGTGTACACTATACATATTGTATTCATTTAATATCCATATGTATATTTGAATGTACTTATTTTATAATATAATACTGTACAATACCAACTTTTATGCATACTTAAAGTACCCATACAACTTTGTTACCTTTTTATTTCATTTTTTTTTCCACTAAAGTTTACTTCTGAGAATTTATTAAATTTATAGAAAACTACTAGATAAAATAATATGTTTAGAGAATCTAGATGAATAATTAAATCTTCTTTTAATTTTAATAAATTAATAAAACACAATTAAGTATATAAATAATTCATAATATTAACTAAAAAGCAGACACACATAAAAGAATATATAAACATTATCATTTCATAATACATATTCTTTGCATGGTAGACATATACATGTGTTTAGAAATAAATAAAAGTAATTAATAATGTCTACCATGTAATATTTTATATAATATTACATATAATATGTATAGCAAGGAACAATAATCCCTGTAATAACCACATGAGAATGTATTCTATTGCTAACTAAGGAGACTTTACCATATATGTTGGAGTACACATGAAAACATGAATAAACCTGGTTTGTCTTCCACGTTAGTTTGCACACTCATCTTGCATATGACAACCATTGTGCTCTCAAGGTGTATCCATGTATAGCAAAACGTGTGAGCAGCAATGTACATAATAATATCTCACACGGCAGAATATAAACAAGTTTTATATTATCTGTGAGAGACACGAACAAGAAATAAGAACAAAAAAGACATATATGCTAAACGTACCATAAGAACACAATCTCATGACAAGTACTCAAATGTCACTCTCGTACATCAGTCGTAGCCATGGCCATGTACATACCACTAAGAGAACCATACACCACCATGCAGATTCTGGTTGTACAGCAGTTCCATATTAAGACCCGCTGGATTTAAATCATGCATCTATTAGAGAGCATAGTATCCTACACATATACATACACCTCAAAGCACACACACTACAACTTACACGCCATTGATATTGCACCGTCATATCTTCGAGAGCTAAACCCATGCCACCGGATCTGTGAGCACGCTTTGCCTCTTCACAGAAAACCCTAAAGCATATATCTAGGATCCCCTGTTTAGGTTAGCTTACGTGTATTAATTTATGTATTAATATATAGTTTATTAATTTATGTAATTTTTCCCTAAAAAATCTAACATTTTCATTATGACATTTTTAACATTTAACAATTAAGAAACTTTATTTTATTTCATTCTAAATATGTTATAAGTTAAATAAGTATTATTATTAAAAAATGAAAATACAAGGATTAAAAGTTTTTAAGAGTATAAATGTAAATTTAAAACTTTCACAAGAGAATTTAAAATTTCTAAGGCTATATATATATATATAGTTTTAGGGGTATATATGCAATTTTAACTTATATTTATAATGCGCTCATTACCTCTCCCATTTCAATAAATCACGGAATTTATAATGCATCTCTCTTCTTTTGTCTCTTTCACACACATACCACATAGGTTAAACATTATGTAATTCAAAATGAAATATCTTTTGTTAAGTCATAATTGTTAAGTTTGCATGGAGGATGTACGTGTGTATATAATATTATATATAGGTGTGCGTTCTTGATATAATTCAAAATTAAAATATATTTTATTATGATATATTAAACTAAATGGTTCTTTTCTTTCTATCCTTATTTACAAAGTAGAAAAACTATTCCTAGTTTAGTTACAGAGTATAACTTACTATCAAACTACATATGTCATGGTAAAATAAAAACATAATCTAAATAAAAAAGTAAATAAAATATTTTATCACTGTATTTTAACGAATTATAATATACCTTACTAATTCCCCTAGTATGTTAATCAAAAAATTTCTACTCTAATATTTATAAAATTAGGCATAGTTTTTTTTTTCTTTATTTATTTTACATTTTTCCAGTGCCAGCCAAGCCTCCGGACCCCAACCAGATTGTTGCAGCAAGACTAGTACGTTGTCCCTATGTTGCCAAAAAACAAAATTTGCTTAAGCAAAGGTTTATTTTTGCAAAACAAAAGATGCATTTATTTTAGCACCAAAAATTATTATATTCTAGAAAAGCAATACTCATTTATAAAAACAAATGTAACTTTTTTCTAATTGTGAAATAAACCAATTTAGATTGGTGCACAAACCTTCACTTTACAATTTACAAAAGTGGATGATTTATTTTTACAATTTACAAAAGTGAATGTTTTATTTTTTGAAAAAGAGAACATCAAATTTTTGTAAAACTACGATAATAGCTTGACATAAGCAAAGAGGTGAACATTGGCAACTGTGCCCTAGTTTTCTACACTTGCCAACAGAGATAATGACCACTCTCTCTCATGTGTAAACTATCTGCATATATATTTGTACATGCAAATGGAAGTGTATATGTTCTACTCTAAAAGCAACAATGCATATACAGTTTGGGTTTAAAATAGCAACATATCCCATAGTTTATCAAATATATAGTGTATAATGTTTGTATGTAAGATTAATTAAGACATACAAGATCATTAAGCACACCATTCAATGTGATTGATTTCATTTTTAATGTCTAACCTTCAATATCAGAAGTACATATGAACATGCTTGTTATTCAATTGAATCTCACTATTGAACTTCATTATATTATGTAATAAAAAATATAAAAAATTAGCTTTCAAAGTATATGGATCCGACGGCTATGTTTGAGTATATAAAACTTGAGGAATGTGTAAAGTTCCATTGTTCTACCCTAGTTTTTGCATTTTAATTTTCTTCCACCTTAGTATGGGTTTTTCACTCATTAGTATTTGAGCTTGTCCCATTCATATAGATAGCTTCACTGTCAGAGAACTCGAGTGTGATGAATGTAGTTACTGCAGTTGAAGGGGTAGAAGTGCCAACTGAATGGGTAGATGTACCAATTGTTACAATTGATGCACATGTAGAGGATGAGCAAATAAATGTCATAATAATTTACAATGAGGAAGGGGAAGAGATGACTCACGATGAGGCGGATTACCATAGTCATGAAGCATTTAATAATGAGGTTATAAGTAATCTGCCCAGCTTCATTCCTACAACAAGAGGAGATGCTATAGCATTAGGGATGCTTAAATTCTTATCAGTTGTTTGACGTCGTTCAAATATTGCCATGTGCCCATAAATTCCACAAGGAATGTATACATCGTTGGTTGAAGAGGCAATTAACATTCCCCATATGTAAGAACCTGTAGGGTAACAAATCAATAATAAATCATAAATCATTTTGCAAAGTTGCAAGATTTATCTTTTATTTTAAAATGTTCTAGATTTGGAAAAATATGTTTATAATAATGACTAATCAAGGATTCTCTCTCTTGTAGATAGCTACATAGTATAAGCTACTCAAATATCACATGGATTGAGTGGCTAATAAAGTGAGCATGCAACATATTGATCTTTCATGTAGAGAATTACTACATGTGAATAATTTATGCCACAAATTATGTGAATGTGTGCCCAAAATTTCATAATAATCCTTTACAATAAATATATGGTAGAACAAGTGTTTGGCAAAAGGTAAAACTCATGTAATCTTCCTTTCAATCTATATATGTTCCTTGTGTACAAAATGTGAACTATCGAACTGCTGGATTCATCTATTCTTAACACTTAACAAGATAGCTAGAGGAACTAGGAACAAGCCAGTTGCATGTTTAACAAGCTAGCTAGAGGAACTAGGAACAATCCAGCTACATGTTTAACAAGCTAGCTAGAGGAACTAGGAACAAGCTAGCTACATGTTAACATAGAAAACTAAGGCAAGTTTTTATTTAGCCCTAGAATATTTTTCATTTCACAATTTATTATTGTTGAATTTAACAACCAAATTAATTTGAGTCAATTCTGGTTAGTGAGTCAGTCAATGTGAACATTTGCAAACACGTCAAGATTCCCAGCCATGGAACAGTCAACTCAAAATCATATGCTGGTCAAAAGAAAAAAAATTAAGTATAAAATATGAAAATAAAAATATAACAAATGAAGATTTAAAATTCATGGTGAACTTCAAAAGGTTCATGATGAAATTCTTCAATTTCATATATATCATGGATTAATTTAACTTTTCTAATTACTTTATTTAAAATTAAACAAGAGCAGCCATTCACGTAGGCTGTATTAGTATTATATCATTTGAAATATTTTAAATTTAGAACATGTTTAATATATAAAATTGAGAATATAAAATAAAACTATATTATAAAAAATCAATATCAAATTTTTGTAGAATAACTATTTATATTGAGGATTCTATTGTGTGTATAAGCAGTTGCTGTAAGTGTACATCTATGTACACATTGTATATGCTTACATTTATGCTAATATATATTTACTGTATATATTTCTCTTCAAATTCTTTGTGACCCTCTTTAAGATGGATCTTCTAAAAATTTATTCATCTATCTTGATGTTGTATTAGCAAAGTTGTAATAATAATGTGTGTACATTATGTTTTTTTCTATCATAAATATAGCCCTGTACATATTTTATAAATTTAAATATTGGACTTTTGCATTTGACTTGTTATAAATTAGAATCATGGCTGAAAAATTATTTATGCTTTAATGGATGGTAAACAAACCTTAATATGTTTTGTGAAGTATATATCTAGTATATCATTATATCTTATTTTTCAAATATGCATACCATATTTAAACAAGCATATGGATGTTATTTATTATATTTAGGAAATTAATGCCATAAAAATGTATACTAACAAAAATTATTTTAAGAATATGTACTAAAATGATTCCCTTTTATTGCTATTGAAATGTATTCTATTAAATACTTGTGTTTCAATTGTTAAAAAGAAGCTCTAGGTTAAGCCCAAGAAGGTTAATGAATTTAAACTAAAGATGACGGTTAAGGTTAGTTCAAACTCTCCAAAAACTAATGAGAAACGGATTAAGCCAATTAAAGGTGGAGCTCCTCCAGTGATTCTGCATGATGAGAACTCAAGTTTAGTCAACACAACCGCCCCATAAACCAAGGATATTATAATTAATTTCACATCATTTGTTATATTCTATATTAGTAACACAGGTTCTACATGTACTTATATAGTTTTATTCACTAAATCACATATGCACAACCCTTGATGATTTAAAAAATTAATCAATAAAGTATTAAAGCAAAAACAAATTAGGTTAACACAATTAGATTAATTTACCATACGTGAACACTTGGTTTATCATACTACAAATATAAATTATAAATTTTAATATTTAAATTAGCAATGGGAATTTGAACATGAAAAATTCCACTATTAATGTTAAAATTAAAATATATTATAAATATTATAATTTATAAATTTAATTTTAAAATTAATCATGTGATTTTAATTATATATAATATATATAATATAATATTTTAAATTAAACTATGTAACATATAATTTAAAAATAACTCTTTTTTTAAGTTTGAGATTACATGAATAAAAATAACTGTAAGAATAACTATAACATTAATATATTGGTATTTTTTCTTACATGTGGCATATCTAAATCATCTATAGGGTTTATCAACCCTAATAGACCCAAGGTACAATATATTCAAATGTGCAATAGTCATACTTGGACTATACTCCGATGGTTTATTTATAACACATAATATATGGATTTGATGGTTTATTTATAACACGTAATATACAAATTTATGGTTTATTCATAACACATAATATATGGATCCGATGGTTCATGGTAACATGTACGTACTATGTGACTCCTATATAAAACCAGGTAGAGAACATAGGCTTGGAGGAAGTAGGGCAAACTCTCAACTCCTTGTGAAATCATTTTTGCTTGGAAATTTGTGCATTTTACACTTTTATTTGTGCATAACTCATGTCTAACTTAAATATGTCAACTCTTGGTGACAATTCAAGTGTATCTGTTCAATGGTAGTTGTGCTCATTGTATTTAGGACTAAGTTAATAATCTTCCCAATTTAAATTACACTATTCATAATATTTCAAGTTTTACTCTAGGATCATATGCTGATGCTTTAGCGGCAAGGGAGTGCATGAACACATATAAAAGGCTTGAAGTCATTAACAAATTGGCATGTGGTCATAAGTTTTATAAAGATTGTTTATCTACATGGTTACGGAGGAGCTTAACATGTCCCTTGTGTAGGGAGGCTGTAGGATGACAAAACCACTGTAACTATCCATTTATGGCACAATAATCAACAATATAAATTATATGCACCTTGAGCATCGGGGTTTTTAAGTACTATAATAGGTTTCTACTTTCGATAGTTAGCTTACTAGAGCTCATTCTAAAATAGTGAATCAAAATTATTGAGAAATGAAATCAACTATGTTTATTTTGATTTTGAAGTAAATTTTAATATATTTAGACATTGAGGAATCTTTTAACGGTCATATCTCCGGTAAGTATGTCTTAAATATGGTGTAAATAACATGCACACAATTTGCTTGTGTAAACTCAATATATAGAATTTCTATACGATAGTGAATGGAGAAAGCCATTGCAATTAAGTCAGTAGTTGAGGATTTGGGCGCCACTTTGAACACATTTTTAGACATTTGCTATGTGTCTGCATTTACATCACTTGGTAAAATGTGGCCTACATTTGTACGGTATCATTTCATGTCATAAAAGCAACCCGTAACAAGCGGTAAACATGGATGACATGGCTAATTGACCACATGACCACATTATGATAGAATCACCCCTTTAATGGAAGAAAATGTGAAGGTGAATTAAAACGCAAAAGAATCATTAAAGTTATTATATATTGCTATTAATAGTTTATATTTAATTGAGTAGCTTAGATTTTATTTTATTATTGATTTTGTTTAAAAAATAGAATTGTGAATTTAGTCTTAAATTTTATTTAAAAATCATAATGTAAAGAATATTAAAGTATATTAAAGAAATGGAGCACTATTTTAGCATACTCATTATATTTTAAACAAAGTCTACAATGATACAAAATATACTAACATAATTGAATGGTTTAAATTTTATTTTTAAACTTTAAACTTCATTTTCAAAATTATAATAAAATTATTTCAAATGTATTAGTAATATCTTATTTTAATATAAGAAGGCTTAAATATTAAGTATATATTTTATTTGACATAAGTTTATATTTATGTGTACTTTTTGGCAGGACAAAATATGCATTACAAACAATTTTTAGACCCCAATTTAACAGCATAAATAGTGCCAAGTCACCATTTGCAAACCACAAGCGTGGAATCTATTAATCTTCTTAGTCATACGATGATTTTGACGGTTTTGATGTCTTTGCAACCGTGATGAATAGTTTATATGAAGCACATAGTGCAGTCTTTTAACCAGTCATATGTACATACTAGAATTCAAAAAAAATAACTATCAAGCAAAGATTAATAATTGTTGAACAAGGACTAGAGTGAATGACATAACTACTCCAATATATATAACTTTTGAATGTCACGCGGGACTGAGTTTCTGACTATTTAAATATGGGTATGTAATATGTTTATTAATATAGATTTTTATTTATAAATTTATTTAACATTAACATTAATATTATACTACTAATTGTTTTAAATGGTATTAATAATATACCCGAATATGCCAATTGATAATGATCCAATTGTGTTTAATGTTTTGATTTAAAAGGAAAAAAATGAAAAATAAAACCAATTCAATTCAACAATGCATGCAGATTTTTTTAGTTAACCCATGTGTTACATTATGATTGGTATACATAATAAACAGCACAGGTAACTCTCTTCCGTTAAGCATCAAGTGGATACACACACACACGTGTGTGTTACCTCTTTATTAAGGCTGTTTATTTATGTGTAATACTTTAAAGATATATGACTGTATATACTTACAAATATATAATATAGTTTAGTGCCACAATCACAATATATAAAATAAATTCATTAATCAAGCTCAATGTAGCACGTACTTCAATACACAGACGTACTATGTAGAACGTGAACATTATCTTCTAATAATGTGAATTATTTGAAATATATTTATTGCTCCATGTAGATATGTATTACACACACATTATATAATCAATTTAATATTCAAAAAATTATTATACATTTTACTTATTTAAAACTTTATGTTTTACACATTGAATTTATTCATATATGCACAGTATACAAGTGTGTGTGTGTGTGTATAATATGTATATATGTATTAAATATAGATAGAATATTATTAGTATGTTATCCAATATATAATTGCAAAACTTAGGTAAATAGATAATACATAGATAGAGGAGGCCTGGGAGGATGTTTATTAAGGAAATCTGACCGGAGGCCTAAAATATCTTAATGCATCTTATATTATACTAATTTATTTGGAAGACTATAAGTATAATTTAATTATTGTTTAGTGGGATAGAAATTAAATCATATTGGATTATTTAGATTATTTTAGTCTTACAATTGCTTAAGAAAATTAATCAAGAAAAACAAATTAACTGAACAATATTTTATATTTAAGGTGGGAGGCAATCCAAATGCAATAGATTTATTTAAACCTCACATTTTACTTAAGAAATTTAATTATATTAAATTAAAAAATATACTCATTTAGTAATGTTTAAAATAAACGATATTTTAAGGATATATTTCATTTATTAAATGCTTAATATTTATATGACATATATATATATATATATATATATTATATATAATATATATATATATATATATATATATATATGTGTTGTGTGGTGTGTGTGTGTGTGTGTGCGCGCGCGTGTGTGTATGTGTATTTATTTAAATTATGTGTTAAAGCTGCCTCAAATAGTTTACCACTTAAATTATTAATATAAATGTGCATTGTATTGTATCTTTATATGTATAAAGTGTGTGTATATCTAAATGGAATTAAGTTATTTGCATCATTTGAAAGTTTTAAAATAAATATATAAATGTAACACATTTATAAATATTATTGCAATTACCTATGAAACATGAGCTTGTTCTAATTTATAGCGGATATATAAGATGTTTAGCTACTATAACTATAATTATCTAAATATAATCTCAACATTTTTGAATAAGTCCTTTATACTATGTTGCACTTACATAGTGAATATATATTAGATTTTGATTATGCCAATTGAGAAAATGCACTAGCTTGTTATTGTTTAAGCATAACTAAATAGACAGCACACAAATCTACACTAAATAGAAACAATTGCTAACATATAAGAATTGTGGGCACGTTGTGCTGAAACCAGGTCCAAAGAAGAAGGTGTTCTTGTACACTGAGCTTTAACAATGTGTAACACTCACCTTAGTAGCAAAAGTTCCCAGTTTATGTGGCACTTTTAAACCTTTTTATGAATCCACTACTTTCAAATCTGTGAGGAAACTTGCATGCTTATAACCACCTATGCATATGCACCACTCCCCATTTGAGTTGTTGTGTGCCTGTTATATTGTTACTATTTACAACTGTGCTAACCAAGTGAATATCAATACCCAATAACTTCCTTTCCATAAGAAAGCCACCAAGAACCATCCTACAAGTAAATCATGTAAGCACACAACACATCACAAGAAAATACATATATACTAAAATAAATGAGCAAAGTAATGTGTATTGAGTGTCAGTGGAAGTGGACACAGACCGATTGTACCACCAAGTACTATTTTATTGCTCACTTGCACAAAAGCTGGGCATTCCACATTGAAGCAACCAATTTGTTGGTATGCATCTCTTTTGGAAAGATAATAACATATGTATGTTCACTCACAAAATTCTAGTACTATGGAGGTAACATTTACAAGTAGTAAATAAAGAGTCTACATTAGATCTCCATACTTGTTAGGGTACACCTACCATAACATACATCTTTAATACATAAAAATGCAAGGTTTTAAATCTCTAATACAATATGTAGGTTTTATAACATAATATTATGTGCTTGCAGCCAGCTTCTACAATGTTTAAGTCAAATTTCTCATAACTTTTAGCTTAAATCCATATTTGTTGAATTATTTAATTTATCAGAGAATTTAAAAAGAGTTTCTTGGTGAATATAGGATGAAATTTAGATCATAATCAAGCAAAGGTGCTTGTTCTTAAAATGCTTCCACATTAAAGTTTTCAAGTTATTTTGCACTAATCACTAATTAGTGAAGAAACAACATTAAAAGAGAAGCAGTGGTGCAAGGTGGTATGAAATGAAACACAAAAACAATTCAATGTATTATTTGGAAATGAAAATTTAATTATTTTTAGAAGCAAACACAAAGCCATCCTACTAAAAGGGCATGGTCAAGTTCAAGGGAAAACCAGATCACCCACATTGTTTTCTAGAGAAAACACACACAAACACATTCACAAAGTCATTTTTTGTTATCCTTTATAACTTCAAAATACTTTAAAAGTTTTAGCATGGTCAAACTTCAGTCATTTACATGTGAAAATGTTACATATATGAAAGAAATAGGCAATTTAGAGAGTTCCAAAGTGTCCATATGAGATTTGGATGACATATTTGACAAAGGAGTAAGATTCAAACATGTATAAGACAAGAGCATTTAAATGTTATAAATTTGCATTTCTACAAAGATGTTCTTAATAAAGCATAATTATAGTATGTGGTAACAAAGGTTATACATTCTTGTACACCAAAAATTCATTATGAAGATTCTAAAGGCACTATTAAAGTGGCTGGCTACATTAAGAACAAAATTTAATAAACAAATAAATCATTAAACTTAATGTAAAATGTTGTTTTGAAAAAGATAATTAATGTTTATAGTAAGATCTATATAAAAAAGATAACCAATTATTTAGTTGTTCATTAACAAAGCATAATTTAAAAGGTAGAGCAATTTAATAAAGAAAGCATGTAAGTTAAATCAAGTAGGAGAGTATATGAGCCATTATCAAGATTCTAAAAACATAATAAATCAAGTTTTTATCTATGTAAACATTTTTAGTTTGTTTATTTTGCATCAATGGTATGAAGTATTCAAACAAGATATTCTTAATTTTAACATTTTTAAAGAAAGATGTAAATATTTAAACATTTTATTTCATTTTATTTTCTATATTTTGTTGTGTTATAATGGATTCTTTATATAGAATTCTGCAAAAATATATTGGTTGGGTACTCCATTATATATAATATATATAGTTTATTAGCTAAAGAGTTTATAGTTTCTTGTTAATATTTCAATGAATTGATTTCCTTCATTCAACAATACAAGTGTTCTTTCATACTTTGACATTCTTTCTTATTAACCATCAAAGCCCTAATACAATGGAAGTATATTTTAAATTAACAATGAAGGTTTCTACTTATATTATTGTCTTCAAAGATATATATACATATTTTTAAATTCATTTATGAAATGTAGGATTTTAACGATTCTGAACAGGGAGACATGAGGAGAAATGATTATATTAGTATTTTTAATTTAATACATTATTACAACAAAGAATGGGTAATGAATAAGTCAAGTGCATTCAAACAAGTTGCATCTAAATCCTTATTGCTACTGTAAGAAGTTGATAACTAAGGCTTTTTATTGTACTTGACTTAGCTATTAATTCACTACTTGTTCTTTGTTAAAGTCATTAAAGAATTAGAAAAAACTTTCATTTCATGTGTCACTTAATTCTCCCAACTCTAGAAATAAATATATAAAAGTTATACATCCTTACTTGTGCATTACTTGTTTGGTTAGTAGAGTCAATGGTCAAAGAAGAACACAAAAACCTACAATCAAAAAAGGAATATTTAGCTGATTGGTGAATGATTAACAAAGCATAATCAACTAGGTCTTGTCAATTTTGACTAGTTAGACCATGTGGCATATGAGAGAACCTACACAAATCTTTGACAACTTAGTCCATGCCACATCCAACTTGTGTCTTGCTTGTTTGAAGGACTAAATGATACAAAATATACTAATATAATTGAATGGTTTAAATTTTATTTTTAAACTTTAAATTTCATTCTCAAAATTATAATAAAATTCTTTCAAATGTATTATTAGTATCTTATTTTAATATAAGAAGGCTTAAATATTAAGTATATGTTTTATTTGACATAAGTTTATATTTATGTGTACTTTTTGGCGCGACAAAGTAATGCCTTACAAACAATTTTTAGACCCCAATTTAACGACATAAATAGTGCTAAGTCACCATCTGCAAACCACAAGCGTCAAATTTATTAATCTTTTTAGTCATATGATGGTTTTGACGGTTTTGATGTCTTTGCAACTGTGATGGATAGTCTATATGAAACACATAGGCAGTCTTTTAACCAGTTGTATGTACAGACTAGAATAAAAGAAATAACTACTGAGCAAAGATTAGTACTCTCTCATATGTAAACTATTTGCCTATATGTTTGTACATGCAAATGCAAGGGTATATATGTTCGCTCTAGAAGCAACAATGCATATACAGTTTGGGTTAAAGATAACAACATACCCCATAGTTTATCAAATATATAGTGTATAGTGTTTGTATGTGAGATTAATTAGGATGTAGTATACCTTTAGGTTTTTAAATAAAATGCATTTTTTTGCATTCAAGATCATTAAACACAGACGTGCATGCACACACACACGCTCGCATGTTGCCAAACTCAAAATACAAAAAGGTCACCACCACACAAATTAATTATATGAACCTTTTACCTTAGTTTCTTCTAATTATTTGTTTAACTCAATTATGAAGTTGATATCCTCTTCCTTTTGGATAATATCGAACTTTGGTCCTAATCACCTCCCTTGTTACATACATGTGTGTTTTCATTAGTATAAAAGGAGAAAGTTCAAAAATATTAAGATCAACAAAGATTTAAATGGATAAATAATTACCTTAATTTCTTATGAAACTTCATTCATGATGTTTGGTGTCCTCTTTATTATGGATAATAATAGTTTTGTTATTTTACACGTATGCTTGATGTATTCTTGTTGACTCACATATGAATGAATGTGTAACACTACGCTATATGGCACGATACACTGCATAGGGTGGTTATATTGTGGGTTTAACATGGAGGGATTAGATGTCCTAGCAAGAAAGTGTGTTTGTGCCCGCATTAGGTTCTAAAACTTAGGCTCCCGCTAAAGGGAGGTTCAAAGAAAATCTAGTACATTCTTATTATATGTTCCGTTTTATCATCAAGAAGCGTGATAGCTTTTTATAAGCTCAGTCTCCTTCTTTGACAAAACTCTCTCTTCAGCCTTCTTCAACAATTTAACCACTCCTTGTCAATTGCACTTCACTAGAGTTATCAAGTGACTTGCGTAGACGATTAGTCAGAACATGTCAATGTCATCCTCTTATGAAAGCACTACTCATGTAGCCACACTTGAACTATTAGTCTGCAAGTGAAACGCACTCATAAGAATGGGCATCTCAACCAAGTTGTGTTGAAGCCTGTTGATGTGCCTCCATCCATTCATATGGTGTCCCATTTGCTAGAACTTTTTTGCTAGTGGTTTAGCCTAGCTTACGAACGTCTAAATGAGCTTCCAATAAAACCTTGCCTTATCAAGAAATCTCTAAAACTCAATGATGTTTTTGGGGGTTGGCATGTTTGTGATCAGTTGTATTGACCCATGGTCCACAATGATCCCCTATTTAAAGATAATGTGTCCAAGAAGTTTCCTAGCCGACATCCAAAAAACACACTTCATTGAGTTGAGGAATATAGCAAATTCTTGACATCGCTTGAACACCCACTATAAGTGCTTCACATGGTTCTTCATGTCTTTATATGTTGTGAAGTTATCAAGGAATGCATTCACAAAGGTAGTGAAGTTGTCAATGAATATTTGTTGTACCAACTGCTGAAAAGTTGTTGGGGCATTACACAATTCAGAGAGCACCACTCGAAAAGTAGGGCATCACTCAAAAACCGAATGCCCCCACCCTTCACTTTGTGATGAAGGAAGTCTTTGCATGATCCTTGTAAATGATGATCACCTAATTATAGTTATTAAACCCATTCATGAAGAAGACATCTCATGGCTTCAAAATCACCTTGAAGAAATGGGTCCTTCTCTATTATAGTGTTCAAATTTTTGTACTCAATACAAATTCATAATTGTTCATTGAACAATAACGATTGGGGACAACTATTTCAAATTCTCAATTGGGTAGACAAGCCCAACTGAAAACCACTTGCCGATCTACTCTTTGGCCTTCTTGGAATAATATGGACTTATTCGATACCACTATTATCAAATTGGTTTATCCTTAGGTTTCATTCGAATCATGTGGGTACATAATTATAATTGAGTATAGACTATGTGTAAGTTCTTGTATGTCCACATGAAGACCTCCTTATGTTCCACACATTCAATGATGTTGGCCATGACCTGCCAATTTCCTTGCACGTTGACCTTTATCATATGATGGTTTTGATTGCTACATAAAACGCAATGTCCAATCAAAAATTAGTCAGCCTCAAAACTCCTCTTGTGTTGGGCCGGCTTTGTATTTTCTGTCATCAATCATGCTAGAAGTTGAGGATTTTAAACGATTCATAGTGGAAAATTGTACTGACATGCAGTAGGATGTCATTGTTTCTCTAAGGTCCACCTCACCTACCATAAACAAGTATGATAAACACCTTTGATGGCATCCTCCTCCTCATTGTCCAACCCTTCTTATCACACAAACATGTGTACTCCATGCCATTTGGGATCAAGAGTGAATGATGAAGTAATGTTTGGACCTCCTATTACATCATGATCCAATGATATAGTGACATTTGGGACCTCATGCTTCTTGATGTGCGAAAAATAATCCATGTTTGTTGTGGTTATTTGTGGTTCCTTTCTCGCGCATTGCCTAACTCTCATGTCATGACAGTCTATAAGTTGGGCAGAAGCTTGAGAAGTTCCCTCACCGATATTTAGAATGCATCAACCACATCTGAAGAGGAGTTGGCTAAGGAGATTCAAGGGGAATTGGGACAATGTCATGCAAACATTAGAGTATCTAGATGCACAAATTTGCCTAATCGGTGGATGGTGGTTCGTGGATCACTTGCTGAGCCTAAGAGCAAATGGTCATGACACCTCTAGTGGTGGCTTCATAATGACCACATTGGCCTCGAGTGCTACTGTAGGAGTTGTCTAGGGTGCTAGCGTAGGGCACTAGAAGAGCAAACTAGTGTTGTCACCTGGCCTCTAGTAGTGGTTATGGACACCTGAATAAGGTGTGTTGCTCGCTGACAAGGTGCACACCATGTCTTTTCTATTGCACCCTTGGTCATGGTCTTGATCATTGGAATTGTAATGGTCATTGCAACTGTATCAAGGTAGTTTCGCACAACACTTAGCAGTCGAACCCTTAAGTATGGCCTTAATTAATGCAGTCAGAAATATACAATAAATAATGCTAGACTGTAAGTTAAGGGACGCTAAATGAGCCCTCCCCCTCACTTAGCGTCCCTTAACTTTATTTATTACATATTTCCAGCATATTAATTGTATATTTTCGGCTGCATTAATGAAGGTTATGCTTAAGGGTTTGATTACTAAGTGTGGTGCGAAATGGCCCTCAATCATTTTGGTCATCCCATTACTGATTGGCTCATGGTCAGTCACATATGTCGCACAACTTGGACTTGTCTCAATAATCTCTTGAATCAATGTGCATGTCCAAGTCGGCATTGTCCACTACCTCATGTTGCGGCAACAACATGCTCTGTGGATACTGCACAACTAGATGCCTCTATCCATATTTCATTTCAGACAACGCCATTTTACCTCAACATGTACAAAATAATTTAGCTTAATGAGTTGATGATAGAGCTTTTACTTACTACGTGAGTGTCACACGTTGTTTTTTAATAATACATGGGTCTAAAACTTAATACCCAACTATTAACTATCATAGTCACTCTTTAAATCGTACCTATTCATTAGTTGACAAAAGCTCATGTACTCATCTATATCTAGGCAACATAGTTTAAATAGCCGTAATAAAAGTCTTTGGTTGTTTGGATTTTTGGAACAAGAATTAAAATAAGTTATGATGAGTTTGTGATGTTAAGGGTTGTCTAACACCTTATTACGACATACCTTATGTTGAGCAAAATCTCCATGGTTAGTTAGAAAATGTAAAGGAATGATAGAGTTTAATAATGCCTTTAAATTTAAATTTTAAATGTTATATTACATTATAAAAAAGCCTGTCAAGACTCTAATTCAAAAGATAAAGACACTAATTAAAATAAATAAGAAGAAAAATAAATAAAGATTTTAAATCATATGAAAAAGATATAGATTAAACATAAAAGAACAAAGATGAAAAAGAACAATACAACAAAACAATGTTAAGTCTAAATCTTTCTTTATAGCTAAAAATATATTTTATAAAATTCTTTAAAATGAAATATACCAAAGATATTCCAAATTTATATTACTCAGTGGCAGTTGTGCTCATATGAGATCCAAACTTTATTAAACAATGTTAATAAAACTTAGTAACGAGTTAAAAGCATGTGCATTTGAGGTCCAAACTTTGTTGAATAGTGTCAGCGTTTTAGCTGGGAGGGTTAACACGTGGCAAAATGTGGATTGCTAAGTGGCTTTTGGTGTTAATTTCCTATGTGAGCAATGCCAAGTTTTCCAAAACAACACCATAAAGCCTGACTCAAATGCGCAAATAGGCACAAGACTTAGGGTCCTACCCTAAGTCCTCTAGAATAGAATGACTATCCTCCGAACCTTAGAGGATATTCTGAGTAGACTTTAGAATCCTTAACTCAAAAGCTTAGACAGACTCGTGCCCCAACCCCGCTAAGGAGACATGCTTAGCACATATCCTCATGATAAAGCCAAGGCATTGTGACTTACCCTTGAGGAATCACCCTCATCGGGGAATACAATCCTTTAGGGTGACAAGGGGTGCCCTAAACCACAACTAACCCGTAAAGGTTTGAGTGGCCAAGTCATACCCTAGACCTAGGGCTAGTACTAGTGAGGACACGAGTGTGCATCGTAGGTGGACACGAGTGTTCTGCTAAACAAACTCCTTAAGACTAGCTTTGGAAGAGAACACCCCGTCAAAAGCACACCTAGTTACGAGACCTAACCTTCCTTGAGCAAGGTTTAACACCCTAGTGCAAGTACAAGCATGCATGTTTGGTAAAGTATCCAACCCTTGGGGACAAACCCATGACACAATTCCAAAGAGTGTGCCTCGAGTGTTGTACCGTGTGTTGTCTAGCCTAATGTCACATTTTTATGTGACACTATCTCCCACGATGTGGGCTACCATGCCATTGCCCCTTAGATTTAAGAGTTAAATCAAATGCCACGAATGTGGCTCTTAAATGCCAATTCCAGAATCCTTTTGGAACCTGGTAATGAAAACCCGTTAGCCAAGATCCCACGCTCGCAATTAGACAAGGACATGAATGTGCCTTGCTTAGTTATAAGTGCTACACCTAGCTTGACATGGAGGAGGCTGGAGACAAGCCTCAACCTTTGCCTTTTGGAATGTGCAGTCCGACAAGACTTCTCAGGCATGGATTCGCTAATGTTAAGGGTAGGTTACCCCAAAGGTGGAACATACCCCTATTATCTAGCACTGGTAGAAGAATAATTAGCTCTTATTAGGAACCCATGAACTTTCCTACTACATACTCTACCTTATTTATGCGATGGAGCCCCCCCTTCTTTTCCTATATGTGTAACTGGGCTGGCACGGAATTAGTTAGCCCTTTAGTTATTTACTGAGATGAGCTTTTAACCTAACCTTACTCCTACCCCTAAACCCTACCCGAGGGGTGGGGATTTTAGGATGTGGGTTAGGGCAACCTAGGGTTAAGTCAACCCTAGGGGTGTTCCTAACCCTACTTAACATGCGAACTTATCTATACTAATCAAAAAGCCTAATTGGGATGTCAAAATTGGGGATGGATTTTTTAAAAGGTAAGTGCTACCTTCGTTTAGAGTTTCTCACGATATCTAGGGAAACCGGCTGAACAACCCCTAAACACTAAAGTGCACTAATTGGGGCTATTTCTCACTACATATAGGGTTCATCACATAATCTAGTAGGTAACAACAATTAACCTTCAAAGTAAAGGGTTGAATCATAATAAAAACTATAACACACTCCCTGCTATTAAAAATGTCAACATCCTTGTTGACGTTCAACTTCAAGACTAGATAATGTTAGAGAAAATTAATCAAAACTAACTATGCAGAGTTAGCGAAAAGTTCACATAATTTTCATTACCCTCCTTACATTACGTGAAACCAAGTATTTTAGAATCATCGTTCACTGAGTCATAAACTCAGCTATTGAAGGCACCATTGGTTGTCGGGGACTCACATGTCAGATGTGGGTGACTTAAGTAGCTTTGGTGGTCGCCATAATGTTGTTGCCAATGCCCAGTCCTAAGGGTCCGTGTTGGTGCGTCGGCCTTTACCTCTTGAAAGGTGTGATGATGGCCTCTACCCGAACGCCTGAGGGTCCATGTACAGTGGGTAGGGGTTCCCCTTAGTGTAGTGCCTCTGCCGTATTACATGATACTGTTGGGCTAGGAGAGAGCAAGAGGAGGACAATTGGAAAATGCAATAAACAGAAGGAATCTAGATATATATATTTGCTGTTCGGATACAAGCTGGCCCCTTTCCCCAGAGGAGTGGAGCAAGATACAAAGTAGAAGACGGACTAGAAGGACCCCAACCCACTACTAGCCTTCCTACTTATATAGTGGGTCGTGCTGGGGCTAGACGTAGGTCTAAGTGGCACTCCCCTACTGGTCTGCCACTATGTGATAGAGCCCTGCCCGATAGCATTTATACACCTCCCTCATGTGTGTTGTCTACATACCTTGGTAGTTGATTTGGACGATCGGATCTAGGCCTCTATTAAGTGCCATCTGATAGCCATCATCATTGGTCAGTACTTGTTGTACCTACTGTACTTGGCTATTCAGCCCCACCGCTTGTTCGTGCCAGTTGGCGGTTTGATGGACTCCCATACTTCTTTGTCAAGGGTCTACCTTTCCTATGATGAATAAATCAGTTAAGCATGCCAAGATGGCTTCTTCTTCTTCATCGTCCACCCTCATTCTAGTTTGGGAGGTGGTACTCCTGGGGTCATGATTCCAATGGTGGTGCCTAGACATGTATTGTAATAACGAATATTAGTCCCCCATTGGCGAGGAATAGGACCGCTAATTCTCCTAGTCATGTTGTACCCTCGTGCTCTTAAGCCACGTCTGGCCCATGAGTAAGTTGAACTCCCCTTTTGCGTGCATGTCAAGGATGACTACGTTTATCAAGAACTTGACATTTTGAATCCTGATTTTTACCTTCCTCCTCCTTGGCTTGGTTCGTGAAAGGGTGAGGGCTTCGGGGTGGCATCCCTAGCTCTTGATGGAGCTCTGTCGATATGATGTTTACACCTGATCCTCCATCTATGATCACATTATGGATGGTGTGGCCACCACCTAGAATGGTATGGATGGTACATCGTCCACAAAGTCTACTACTATCATTGTGACCATTGGGGGGGCTATTGTGGGCTTGTGTAGCTCTCGAGTGAGGACGTCATACAGTCCTGGAGATAACCGGAGTAGCTTGCCTAGGGTCACCAAAACCTGGGTTTCCCGCACTTTCCGTACGAGGACCTCGTGCAATCCTGTTGTACCTTTGGCCCTTGGGCCTTGCACAAGTCTCACCTATTCCGCAACAGCCTCCACTTTCGGTGCGCCTCCGCACCCACTGTCCTGGTTCTGCAGGTTCTACCACCACTTCCTCCTCACTATATTTCTCATCATCCTCCACCTTGAGGTCGATCGATGGTCATGTCTGTTGGGCTTGTGACCTTGTGATTGCCCCGCATTGCAGCTGGTGGTGACAATTCTACATGGTTGGCTTTGGTGTGGGGCCTAGTGTTGCCAAGGTCAGAGTTGGTCCTTTAACCACCCTTGTAGGCCTTGGCACGTGTGCTTCTAGCATGGGTTTGAGCATCGCAATCTAGGAGCATTGGTACAATAGGTGGTGCCCACTGCACAGCATGCAGATCATCTCGGTGTTCCAACCGTTTGTTCATGTTGTTGTACCTATGTTGATATGGTTGTCGCTTCAGGAATTATGATCTTTGATTGTAGTCTTCTGATCACGACCTACAGTGGCCTGGCCACTATTACTAGCCCTGTGCTATTGGTCCCTCTAGTTGTCTGCTTCCTGTTGCTTGATGGCCAAGGTGGCTACTTGGGGTAGTGTGTTGTTTATGAGCTTGGTCAATCAGTAATAATCATCCGTGTTGTGGGATCCATGGACATTACACACCTTGCAATACTTGTCCCCACGTGTAGTGTACCCTAGCTGGGTGAGGGTGGCATTAGGTCCTTCCTTCGTGCTTCATTGTGATTGCACGTGCTCTCTGGCTCCCAATTGCCACTTCTTTTTGGTAGGCCTTTGGACGTCCGAGAGGTTCTCCTCATCCGTGATGGTGTCTTTCACCCCCTCGGCATACGATTTGTCTTGCGCCTTCCTCTCTTAGTGTCTCTCGACTTCCCGCACTCCGCCTTCTTGGTGTACCAAAGTAACTTATTAAACGTCCGGTCATCATCTAGCCCAATTCACTTGCAGATCTTTGGCCATAATCCCTTTTGGTACCACATCTTCTTGGTCAGGTCGATGGGGGTATCCCTTAGCTGGGCAATGTACCCCAGCATATAAACCATCTATTTATTGACCTACTCTCCCGCTTTTTATTTCAAGCTGGTTAGCTTATGGATTACTTCTTCCTCACTCTTTTTCTCCTAGAAAGTATCCAGAAATGTCCTCTATGCGGTCTCCCAACAAGCTCCCTCGTTTGCCTCATGGAAACGCATCCACTAGGTGTGTGCCTTTTTTGTCTAGAGTAAATGTGAATGCACTCAGCTACTTGTGGTTGTCACTTACACTTCTCAACTCGCACACGTGCTCGAACTTGTGTACATGCTGGTCGATGTCTTTGCCCCTTGCTCCTCAGAATGTGGGTAAGGGCATTGTCATTGTGCTCTCCTACATCCAATTGAGCGTGCAGGCTAGTAAGATCACCAAATTGATTCCCATGGCATCCCATTGAGCATGGGAGGTGCTTTGATCTGGACCCTTTGCTTTGGACGTGCTATAGTCCACGTTCTGGTATTATGCGAGTACCTTTTTCCTCCCTCGCCCCCTGCTCTTTGATTGAGGGTTAATGACAAGGATGGGCTCCTCCCGACTATCCCTCGGGGGCCCCCTTTGCGAGACCAACCTAATAGTTGGTGGAATGACATATCTTGGTTGGATGGTATCCCCTTGTCTAGTGAGTGACTTGGCAGGACCGTGCGACCTTGCAGAATCCCCTTGCGGTGTCGAAATGTTCATGGCTATTAGGGCGATTCTTCTCACACTGAGATGGTATCCCCTCGTCTCATGGTGGTTGCGGCTCTGGCATGTACTTTTGTGGAATCCCCTCACGTGGTCAGTATGGTTTTGCTCACTTGGGAGGATTTCCCTCGCCTTGAGACAGAATCCCCTCATCCCTTGCCCAAAGTGACCATTGTGTGGCCCCCCTTGCTGGCACCTCCTCCCAGTTTGTCATCTCATCAACGTCTAGTCGCCTTTGAGTGGGTGGTCTTCCCATGTGTAGCTCGGCCTTCCATAGCCTTGGGCCATCATCCTAGTACTCACATTGACCTGTTGCATCGTCCAATCAGCTGAACTCCTAGTGTGGAGGTTACTTTATTAGTGGCCGATGTCCCTCCATGTGGAGATCTTCCGAATGAGGCTCCTCCTCCCTTCTTTTCATTCATCCACGGTCCACTCGCCTTACCCTAATGAGTGACAATGGCCCTAGGTTTCCTACCTTGCATCCCTCATAGTGTTCACCACATAGAACCTCCGGCTCTTGTCCCTTGTCGCTACATGTGCTGATGTCACCACCTCAAGGTTCATGCCTCCAGTGTAGGCCTTCCCTTTCATGTGATTCTTCTATGTGGGTCTCCTCCCTCAAGGGTACTCGCTGAACATGGGTTCAGCTCTTTAGTGCGAGGGCTCATTGTAGCTGTCACTTTTACCTATGTTGAGAGGGGTGAGGGTTCTCATTGTCCTACCATCCATTCACTTAGCGTCATAGGCATTGGCAAGTGAGGTCACCCATCCATGTGTCGCTCATTCCCACACGTTCCTACACCTGGGTTTTTCATGATGTGTTAAGGGTTCTTCATACCTTTCTTTGTTGTTTACAACTTGCGACTGACTCTGATGGTGTTGTGCTGGGTTTTTTGCTTCTCAAAGGTTCGGCCATGTGGTGTTTGCATCGTTCCCTCAGATAGGCAAGGCAAGGGCTGATTGTGGCATTCGGGGTACCTCTCTACCCTTCATTAACCTCTCTTGGCCAGCCCAATGCATCCTCCTGTCCAGCTAGTACTCGCTGATCTCTAGTTGTTCAAATGAGTTAATCACGGTTCTCTGGTTTCTCCTTCGGGCTGCAACTCTACTTGCTATTGTGAACTCCATCTACGTGTAATTAATATCCCTTTGTGGTTATCACGAATGGTCATCGGGGACTCTGCAGGCTAGATGTAGGGTGACTTAAGTAGCCTCAATGGTCACAAAGACGTTGTTGCTAATGCCCAGTCCTAGGGGTCTACGCCCTCGAGAGATAATGGAAGGTGCAATGATGGCCTTTATTCGAACACCACGAGGGTCCATGTACAACTGGGTAGGGATTCTCCTTAGTGTAGTGTTGCTGCTGTCTTATGTAATACTGTTGGGCTAGGAGAGAGCAAGAGGAGGACGATTGGGAAATGCAATAGATAGAAGGAATCTAGATATATATATTTTGCCTGTCCAAATACAAGCTCGCCCCTTTCCCTAGAGGAGGTGGAGCAAGTTACAAAGTAGAAGGACTAGAAGGACCCCAACCCACTACTAACCTTCATGCTTATATAGTGGGTTAGACCGAGCCTAGACCCTAGGTCTAGGTGGCACTCCCCTATTGGTTTGCCGCCATGTGACAAAGCCCTGCTCGATAGCATTTATGCACCTCCCTCACGCGTGTTGTCCTACATACCTTGGTAGTTGATCCAGACAATCGGATCTAGGCCTCTATTAAGCGCTGGTTGACAACCATCATCATTGGTCAGTACCTATTGTACCTACCCCGCTTGGCTATTCGGCTCCACCTCTTGTTCACACCAATTGACAGTTTGACAGTGGTCAAACCACCATTGACCAACCACCTGCAACATGAAGTCATTTAGAGACCTTTTGCGCGTCTGCAAAGTCTGTCATAATGGTTAATTTCTTTACTTAATTAAAATTTATATTAGAGGCCTCTAGTTATTGTTGAATGTTGGCCCTTAGGTTAGGAAAAAATAAAGCCTTTGCCTTATTCCTTAATTTTTAAACATACTTGACGACCCTATCATCAAGCTTACAATAAGCAATTTGAGCCATCTTAACCAACGCCTTCAAATTTATTTGATTTTCCAATGGTTTTACATCTCTACATGTTACGGTATTATAGCCTTACATTTCTGCATCCTTTGGTGTTTTTCATTACCCTTTACATAAGGGTTTGCTACTATACCTATATGATGTTAGTGTATAGCTACGCCAGACTAGGTATGAAATATTTATTAAAATCAAGCTCTTTTCCAATATAAGAGTATTATTTTCAAAACCTTGATCTTTATAAACAATAAGGTCCCACCAACCTGAAATTATCCCATCCATTTAATGTGTCATTGATATAACTTCATTCTTGATGGGAATCAAATTCAAGTTAAATCTATGATCAAGTGTCATAGCACTAATATTCACTTTTTGCAAACAATGTTGTACTTTTTAATAACACTAACTAATTCAGGGAACAAATATAAGTTGACATACCTTTCTATCAACTTAATGTGAAAACCAAAAAACTCAACTTATATATAGTGTCTCAATTAGCGATTTCTAGATATCAATAAGTCTCAACTAACTTGTTCTTATTGTATTCATTCTCTAAAGAGCACAACATACTAGATGTCATTCAATAATTCCTAACTCCATATCTCATTAAGTTTAAAATATCTAATTTCAGAACTTAATTTTCATGATAAGAGTCTCCTTAAACTCATTTTCAACTCTCAAATTGATTATGTAAATGTTTCTCAATATTATAACCAAAGTATAACATTTTCATTAATTTGAGTAATTAGTGTTTTGATAAGCATTTTTTTAAATTAATCCTTACTCCATAAATAATTACAATTTTGATATTAATACCCTCAAACTGATAATAATCATCTTAATGTTCAAATTTCAAGTTTACTAACTAGTTATTACCATAGCGGATATAACCTTATAATCATATCAATTTATCGAAATGCTACAAATATAATATGGACATAGTCTTAAGTTATATGAACTGAACTTTAGTTTGAGACGGAAATATAATGCTATTTCAGTATTCTAAGGAACCTTTTAAAGAAAAAGGAATTATGAATTAGTGTTTGGTTTATCTAACTGATTTAATAAAATATTATTTTCCACACTAATGTTATTATGACACCGAAGCACCACACTAACTTCATATTTCAGTCAATAGTACCTCATAATTCAGCAAATCTTCCCAAAAATAAATAAGATATCTAGTTCAATATGTCGAATTAAGATACACTATTCATTTTAGACACTTACAAAGTACCACATTACTCCCCAAGCAATGTATTAAGAAATGCCTCATTTCTCAACTAACTTGAAAATAGTGTCACGTTTCAAGTTATTACACTAAGGTATTGTCTTACCACATTGAGTGCTCCAAAGTCAATATTCAAGAGATATTATATCATACTTTGCTAAGTCATTTATAATCAATCTTAAAAAAGCTGTCACAAATACCTTCAAAGTCTAGAATATAAATATCTCAACAGATGAGGTGATAGAAAACCTCATACTCTCGAACTAGATATTGAACCATACATTATGAACCATGAACCATGATCATCAAGAAAAGAGACCATCTTCTAGAGCTAATTTAGTGACTTCTCTTTACACTTACATAGAAATTAAATCGAACTCAAGGAACACCATCAATCCTTGAAATTAAACCGACAACTAACCCAAGAACACCATCAACCTTAAGTCATGAAAGGTTCTATTTTTTTGATATTCCAAAGAACTGAAGATACATAGCTTGTATGTTCTCTAAGTTTCTACCATGATGCAAGTCAAGAAATTAACTTTTTTAAACAATTGTATTTGACTTCAAAATGAAGTCGACACTAAAAATCAAAACCAACTTCTAAGCACCATTGAATATGGATTGTCTTAAGGAGGTACATGCACTTAAACCCCCAATGAAAATCCGACTATTACTGGTTCATCAACTGTCCCAACATATGTTATTAAACTTAGCAAGTTTCCTTACTTAGTTGATAAGCAAAGTGGAGAACTCCAAATTATGCTCTTCTTAATCAAGGAATAAACTTTGTTCAAGAGCTTATCCTCACATTGCAAACAATGTTATAGATTTTTAAGCTTAAAGAGTAATATGGAAATGCATAAGTGTGTGCTGAACACCTTCATTATGCAAGTTTCTTCATTACTTAATAATTGAAAATGTAAATGTATGTTTTTAATATTTCTGTTTCTATGCCATTTACTTCAAAACTATATCGATAAGATTGCAGAATCCACAAGTTATTATTTGAAGTCTCTTTTATGATTTCATATGATATATAGTTGTAATCAAATTAACTAAGTTAACTAACTTGAACACAGAGTGCGTGCTAACAATTAACTAAGATTTCAAGTTATACTTGTCCAAATCAAGGTGACATGAACTTAGTAAATTGTTCTACCTAATGTTACTTGTAGCTAGCTTTATTAAAATATTGTGAACATCGGACAATACTTTAATTACTTTAGATCCTAAATCAACTTTAACATATTCACCATATGTTAATATCCGACTTTCCATTGTATTATAAGTTCATCACTATTTTGCTTCTTGAGTTACACTCTCGAAAACATGCACTATAATGAGAACTCATTTTGCACTTTTATCAGAATGTAATGTTCACTCTTATGTTGAACATAACCCTTTTTCTGAAGTCAAAGATGCACATTTGAATATAAATCTTTCCTCGTTTGAACACTATTGTCAAACTTATATTGAATTTTGACCTAAGCCAAAACTCAATCATTGTCAAGTTCTCAATCATGTGTTATCCCAATTTAATGCACCTTTAAAAAAAGAAAGAAAAATTTTCAATAATGTACAAACTTGACATAACAGATGATTCACTTCACAAAACTTAGTTTGTAAATAGAAAAACTAACTCGCCAAGTGTTTGGTAAAATAACCAGCGTAAACTTAGGGTAAAGTAACTTAGACAAACATAAAGGTAATATAACTTGGACAAACATAAAGGTAATATAACCTGACATACAACTTGGAAGCTGCCTTTCAAGTGCTACCTTCAACATTGGAGTCCATAACCCACACCCACTTACCAAGTAGGTGTCTATAAAGAGTTATAAATCTTAGGATCGACTATCCACGCAGTGTTAACCAAAAGTGATAAAGTACTTCAAGAATTTAGAATTAACTAAACCCTAAAACACACTATACTTTTAAGCAGTCCTATTAACTGCAAAAAATAGGCTCTAACACCAATTATCAAAGTTTTAACCTGGAAGGCTAACACATGGTTGTTAAGTGGCCTTCCAGTGTTAATTCCCTATGTGAGCAACGCTAAGTCTTCCAATAGAGCCTGACTTAGATGCACAAATAAGCACAAGACTTAGGGTCCTACCCTAAGTCCTCTAAAATGACTATCCTCTGAACCTTAGAGGATATTCTGAGTCTTTAGAGTTTTGACCCAAAACTTAGATAGACTCATGCCCCAACATGCTTAGACATATCCTCGTGACAGAGCCAAGGCATTCTGACTTGGGGATCCAATTAGATGTTACTTCGAAGATCTTCAGACTCATCAAGTAAGTGTATTCTCAGCAGAGATTGCTTCATAATACAGAACATCCACATGTGGAGCAATCGTCCCTCTTCACATTGAAGAAGAACACAGCGACATCATAAGGAAGATTAAGAGGGTGGCTCGGTCTCAGGTTCTTTATATATCACGTTCAATTTTCTTAGAAATTCGGGAGTTGAAGAGTATGCCCAGAACATTAGAACAGCATCAATTGGAGATCACACATGTTGATTCGGATTGTAGAAGAAAATCATCAGTCGTTTTGTCAGTTGCACTTGTGGCATCCATACTGCAATAAGCCATAAGGAAATGATGTGGATGATAGGATTTACGAGTGTAGGGTTAAATATTGCAGCGTCAACCAAACTTCAATTACAAAGCCACTCAACCAGGACATGTAGTCGAGCTCATGGAGAAGATGAAGGACGACAATTCTTATACCGTTCCACATATGCTGTTTTGTGTCCATACTACGAGAAAAAAGGCGCTGACAAAGTGTGGATCACAAACACCGGAACAAATGATGAAGATTCAGATGGAGAATAGAAAATCAATCAAGTACTACATCATTAGTGGCCAGCACACAATAACGGCAGCCCAACACTTCTCATGAAACACAACAAAGGAACGATGGCAACAAACTTTCCGAGCATACCCGTGAGAAGCTGACGAAAAGATCGGCATTTTTAACGAAGGCGAATCTCACAATTGAGCAATACCATAAGTTATCGGCGGAATGGGACGCTGCAGACACCAACCACTACAACAGCAAAATATGGGAGAAGTTCAAACACACGCGAGCCGTGTGGGAATCTCTTCAGCGACCACAAAGAGCTACCGCAGGGAATACACAATCTGCGGAATACCGGGTAAGCAAATTGTTTGGGCGGGATTTATCTCGCCGGTATATTAATTCTTTTTTTCAGAGAGTTGAAGAAATTGTAGCAGTTGATTTTGCCCAGGTGGGCGGGAAGGAAACATCCTTTTTGATGATGTTGATTTCTTGTCCCGAGGATAGGATCTTTGCCAAATGGTTGGGGATTATGGAATCCTTTGCAAAAGGAACACTGAAGAAGAAGCAGACAAGTGAAGGGAGCCCTCAGAGAAGTCTGCAAAGAAACCCAGTAAGACGCCGAAGGCTAAGTCTGTTCAATCTATAAAGGATGTAGACAACGATTTCAAGCTCACATGGTTGAAGCCTTTAAATGGAACAACGATGGAGGAGATGGAAGTCTTGGCTGATTTGGTGATTGATGGCAAATACAGATTAACAACAGCAGCCCCCCTCTCCTTTTCATCTCAAGGCAATGGAGTTGAAGACGGTCAGGCACTTCAAGGAGTGGTTGGGAATACACTGCCACAAACTGGGTTGGACCTCGGCTTCAACATACGAAGAGGTCAGCAAATATTTGCATGTGACAAACGATGATATGCTTGTCGAATGGGTGAATCAATCGGAAGATCTGGGCAAGAATCTATTGCACGCCAACGCCAAAAAGGAGAACATTGCGATGACGCCTTCTCTTATGGCAGTCCTTCAGCAGCGGAGAACCGAGTTGAACCTTATAAAGGAGGATGCTACGAATCACGACAAGCCCTACAGATGTTTGTTGTTGGATTCGGAGACTTTATGGGGTAACATCACTGCTTGTAGGAAACCGTTTCAATTGTTCGTGATGGATCGGCGGGTGTCAAAAAATCCTTCGACAGACAGGACATAGAGGATTTGGTGGAGAAACTTAGCCGTGCAAGCATGTACAAAGAAGGTATTTATTATTGAATTCATGCTTGCACTCTTGACTGATATCTACGTTTTCAGGTATTTATTTCTTGATTCTTGCTCATGTCACCGATACTTTGCCTTCCCTTTGCCAAGAGAATAAACATCGTTGGACAGGATTTTATATGAATGATGCTGATCCGAAGTGCATTGATTCGGTTGTTCACTTGGTTGTTAGGAATGCGCCAAACAATTTCAAACTTCCAAATGACTGGCCAGGCATCTGTTTGCACTCCAACGGCCCTGAACCTCCATCCGATACACCGATATAGCTGAGAGTGACGTATTCGGCAATGTACGTTATCCAAACATTACAAGTCAAGCGGCACGGAGCATCGTCAACTTGATCAGGGGTCCTCACAGTGATGCGTGGGTTTTTGACTACTGCACTAGGGGGTCCGTCTTGAAGGAGTGTTACCTTCGGCATACATGTGTGTTTGCCGTTGAAAAGGATAAGACCATGGTTGAGGACCTGAACAAGTGGATAGAGGTTCTCAACTGACTACCCCAACAAACCATAAGGAGTATTTGAGAAAGTTCCCTCCCGAGAAGTGCGATAGCTCTGAAGACGAATCTGGTTCAATGTCGGAGTCTGAGGACGAACTTCAATCAGATATTAGACCGGAAGTTATCTCGAGGAGTACAGAACATTCACACACTCCATTACCCATGGAAACATCAACAGAAGATACGAAGATCATGAACCATCTCACAAGCGGCTTAGACCTTCTTCGCCTCACTCAGAAGGTAATAGCGAAGAAGAATTGTTAATGAGTTCTTAGAGTGACGAATAGTTGTTAAATGAGTGTAACATAAGGCATTTTTGTATATTTTTTTATATTTGTAGAAAATAAATTCTCAAGGATTAATGAAGCTTTTAGTTCAAACATGGGTCACACATTAACAAGGTAAATAATATACCTTGATAATTTTAAGGTCAGCTAATTATCATTTTGCAGATGTAATGAAAAATTGAGAACATGGATTTTCAGCATTGCATGAGGTAAGAGAGGGGTTTGGCGACAATTTCTTGTGCCACATGTCAGAATGACAGAGTTCATGCAGGAAATGGATAATAATGCAGCTCAAAACATCGTTACCATGGGGGCCACTTCAGTTTTTTCATCATCATTTTTATTGGCTTCAGTTCCGAAATCAATTTCTTCAGCGCATGCAATATCTGAATCTTGTAAGGATGATGTACAATTAAATGATGAAGGGATAGGCAACGAATAGTCAACGGATAAATGTGAAAGGGAGCAAACAAGTGATTTGCAAAGTATTCAAGAGGCAACGCTATCCATGTTACTCATGGCCATATTGTGTTGTTGGATGTCAATGGTGTTCTGCTTCATCGACAAAGGCCCGAGGATAGGAAAAAAGAAATCAAACAAGGAGATTTCATTCCTTGTCATGGTAAATTTCGATATGATATTATTTTTCGTCCAGGGTTGGATCGTCTCTTTCAAAAGCTTAAGGAGATGGGTGCGCTTGTGGGGATTTGGTCATGCATGCAGATTCATAACTTAACACCGCTGTTGAATTTGCTTAAGAAACATTGTAGTGTTGCAGAAGAGGTGATTCGTAAAGATTGGATTTTTGACCAGCGAATATGTTATAAACCTCTCGAATTTCACAATATAAGAAAGGAAAGCAAGCCATACTTCTTCAAGAATGAAAGAATAATTGGGACTCATGGGGAGATCAGTCGCTTAAGGATAATGAAGAAGCACATATCTTAGTAGTAGACGACTCTCCTCAGAAGGCTATGCTCAACCAAAACATTGCTTGTATTCATCCAATCACTTTCGATCCATATTCTGATACCGATATCATGGATGAGCTAGTGAACTACTTGGATACGTGCCTCAGAAAGAAGAATCTCGAAAAATTTTTGTGAGCAGTATCCACCGTATCAAACATTTCCTGAAGCTTTTCTTTCTCGTGATTTTGAATTTTATAAAATGAAGGATAGCAACCGGGCGCTTTATAATATTATTCTTAAGGGAACGTCATTTTTAGATGAGCCTTTATGCAGACCTTCTTTTACATCTTATGTATTAACAAGGATGGCAACTCCCAATTGCATTCGTGAGAGTGTTAGTGGTGGCAACAACATCAAGATATTGACCAAAATGATTTGATTAATCCGGAGAGTGATGATTTAGACAAAATGAGGAGATTTCTCTGTATGATAGGAAGAAAGTATTTATAAAAAATTAACATGTTGATAAGAAATGATTTCATTTGTAATTATGTTTGATAGTATTTCTTCATTATTGTAAACTATTTTTAGAATAATATGAATATTCTAAGATATTTTAGGAATATTCCTTACTAAGTAAGGTTATTGAATTAATTAATTAATTAATATTTAAGGCTTAATTACATATTAATTAAATGATTAATTAATAATTAAAACTTAAGTATTAATTAGTAATTTATTTTATATTCCCATTTTCACGTATCATGCCCACTTTAGTTACAATTGCATATAAGCAAATGCTAGTGTTCTTTGTTAAGAAGGATCCAATTATCTATTTCACCTAATTACTTTTGACTCATTAAAGTTTATAACACTATAATTAGTTATGATGTTTACAATAAGGAACTATTAGCAATTGTTAATTATTTTTAAAAATGCTATCATTTCTTAGAGGTTCTCCAGTGAGACCATTATTTTTAACAATCACATATTATTGTTCAAGTTTCTAATTAATGTTCAAGTTTCTAATTAACATTGAATATGATGAACACAATATGTTTGAGTTTCCGATAAAGAATTGTTCCTTGTTAGGTGTGAGTAAATGAGAAGGCTAATGCTCTTTTTCATTGGAATTATTTGTTAATCATTTTGAAATTCGTTCTATCTAAAATGAAGTCATTCATAATTTAAAATAGACTCAAACATATCAAAACAACCAATTGACAAGTTTTATTTTGCCACTCTTATTTATTAACATGGGGAAAATGTATGGTTATTTAACCAACATTAATTTCTTATATGCCTATGTAATAAGCTTGACTACTAGTGTTTATGTTATAGAGATGCTTTTTTATACATATCATTTTCAACTTCATTCTCTAATCCATTTGCATTCAATTTTATATTTCTTTACCATGGTTCTTCATATCTATCTCAAGTTATACATGTTCCTTCACATATCACTATTGTAAAAGAACACATGTTTGAGATAACTATTGTTTTGGATTCAAAGTCATCTTTAATGAGTTGACTAATTATCCTCTAAGTAAACGAATTTAAGAATTAATTTATCATTTTTAATATGCTTTAGAGCTTGTTGCTGAGTTTTGTTAATGCTATTTAACAAAGTATGAACTTGATATGCACAAACCAAGGAAAGATTACACATCCCTCACATTTTTAAGAATCACAATATCTACAATGTCCATAACACTATTTGTCATAGTTTTTACTATGGCTCGACCCATTACTTTAAAGGTTGACTGTTGTTACCTATGGATTATGTGACGAACCCTAGATGTAGTGAGAAATAGCCCCTACTTAGTGCACTTAAGTGTTTAGGGATAGTCCGGCCAATTGTCCTCGCAAGAAACTTTAAGCAAAGATAGCACTTACCTTCTAGAAAATCCATCCCCAATTTTGACTTCCCAATTAAGATTTTCGGTTAGTATAGATGAGTTCGGCATGTGAAGTAGGGTTTAGGGTTGACCTAACCCTAGGGTTGCCCTAACCCACATCTTAAAATCTAGGTAGCAGTAAGGTTAGGTTAAAAGGTCATCTCATTAACTAACTAAAGGGCTACTAATTATGTGCCAGTCCACTTAACATATAGGAAAAGAGGGGGAGTTCCATCACATAAATAAGGTAGAGTATGTAGTAAGAGAGTTTTGGGTTCCTAACAAATTTCTATTGGTGCAAGCTAAAGCTTGTGTTGTCAAGACTGTGCTGCCTCACTTTCAAACAATAGGGATATGTTTTCACTTTTAAGGTAGCCTACCCTTAACGTTAGTGAATCCATGCTTGCGAGGTTTTATCGAACTACATGTTCCAAGAGGTAAAGGTTGAGGCTTGTCTCCAGCCTCCTCCTCCACATTAAGTCAAGTGTAACACTCACAACTAAGCAAGGCACATTCATGTCCTTGTCCAATTGTGAGCATAGGATCTTGATTAACGGGTTTTTCAATTACTAGGTTCCAAAAAGGTTCTAAAGTTGGCATTTAAGAGCCACGTTCGTGGCACTTGGTATAACTCTTGAATCTAAGGGGCAATGGCATGGTAGCCCACATCGTGGGAGATAATGTCACATAAAATGTGACACTAGGTTAGATGACACATAGTACAATGCTCTTGTGTCATGGGGTTTGTCCCCAAGAGGTTGGATACTCTACCAAACATGCATGTTTGTACTTGCACTTGGGTGTTAAGCCTTGGGCATCACTCAAGGGAGGTTAGGTCTCGTAACTAGGTGTGCTTTTACACACTTGGCTAGGGGTTGTTCTCCTTGGGATCCAGGGGTTGAACAACCTAAGCTCATTAGTACGAGCCCTTTTTATGAGGTCGTGTATTTAGGGTTATCTAAAGCTAACCTTAGGGAGTTTGCTTAACAGAACACTTGTGTCCACTTACAATGCACACTCGTGTCCTCACTAGGTACTAGCCCTAGGTCTAGGGTATGACTTGGCCACTCAAACCCTTAGGGGTTAGTCATGGTTTAGAGCACCCCTTGTCACCCTAAAGGGGTTGTACTCCCAATGAAGGGTTACTCCATAGATGGGCTTTCGTTAAGTTTGAAGAAGACTCCACGGTCAACATCATTAGTGAACATGTGAACATCATTATCCACAAGTCGACAAGACCACCCGAAATTAATGTTGTAATTGGTGACCTTTGGATCTGAGAACGTGACATTGGATGGAACAAGGCATATGTGTCAAGCATTTGTTCAATCTGGATTCGCAACATGCTTTCAGATCTTTACTAGCACACCTACTTTCCATTGTTTTGCTTATCCATGAAATGTGATAGAAGTTAGTTTGACAGCAACCATGGTTGTTCCAATGGGCTTTCCGTTTAGTTTGAAATATGGCCAAGTTGATTTTAGAATCTCCCTGCCCATCTTCTTCTCCTGCTCTCGTCTTCAATGTCACCTCAATTCCACATCTGAATACAAAAATGATTAATTCTTCAAGCACATATCCGAATATAACAGATTTTATTTTAATTCTTACTCAGAATTTAACGACGACTCCATACTAATGATTCAATCTCCTTGTTTAATCAAATCGTCCTTCTGCAAAATAATACACTATGAATACAAATCATATAAAACGCACACACACTTGTATAAACCCGAATATACAAAATAATACACAGATAATTCACATACACCCTGCTTTGTCTAAGAGAGAAGTGGATGAGATTAACTGTTCAAAGCTCACATTTGTGCTAGTACAAAAGAAAGATAACATTTTGTTTTAGAAACACCAAAATGTGAGCTCTAGACAGTTTTACATAGTTTCTTACCTTTTACTCAAAATATTATAATAAGATGATAAAAGTAAATAAAATGAGATATGCAACTTATATATACTAATACCATATATATTCAATGAAAAAGTGCGGCGGGATTAATCTCGCCACCCCTTCAATGCCTCCTGAAAGAGTGGGCAGGATTAATCTCGCCACCTTTCTAGAGGCCATGAGCGGGTGTGCAGGATTAATTCCGCCACCCTTCTCGGTCTCAGAGAGAACTGGGCAGAATTTATTTGGCACACCCCTTTAGGGGCTCTAAAAAGGCGACGGGATTAATCTCGCCCACCATGTAAGGGAATGGTGAAATGAATCTCACACCCTTCTCAATCCCTTCCATTGGTATGTTGTAAACCTTCTACGTCTCAGACAGAGACGTTTGGGATTGGTTCGACTCACCAATGGAGAAAAAAAAAGAAGGGTGGCAGGATTCATCCCTCACCAGGCATTGAAGGCTCGACGAGATTAATCCCGCTGCCCAAGCCCTTCTCGCAGGCCATGTGTGGTGGATTAAATCTCGCCACCTAGGCCCTTTAGATAGGCCATTGGCGGCGGGATAAATCCCGCCAGATTCCGCGCAAGGCCTGGGCGTGCAGCAGGATTAATCCCGCCGTCTAGGCCCAACACGCAGGCCATGGGCGGTGGGATTAATCTCGCCGCACGCCCATGTCCTGCGCGGAATCCAGTGGGATTAATCCCGCCGCCTAGGCCCTTCAGACAGGCCATTGGTGGCGGGATAAATCCTGTCAGATTCTGCACATGGCATGCGTAGGCGACAAGATTAATCCCGCTGCTCTTTGGTTAGCCTCATGGTGGCGGGATTAATCCTGCCGCTCATGAAGCTAACCAAATAGCCTGCTAAAGGGCGACGGGATTAATCCCCGCTCATGACTTGCATGAAGGGCCTCGGAGGTGGGATTAATCCCCGCCGAGGCTCTAACCATATAGCAGCGGGATTAATCCGCCGCTACACACACACACACACACATATATATATATGTGTGTATGTGTGTGTAGGAAAGTGGTGTGTGTGCCAGAGATAGACAAATTAGATAAAATTATACTAATACACACACACATATGTATATGTATATGTATATCGTATGTGTGTGCTAAATAAATTAAATTATACAGACACACACACACACACACACACATATATATATGTATGTATGTATGTATATTTATGTATATGTATATGTATATACAGGGTGTGAGTGTGTGTGCGAGAGATAGATAAATAAATAAAATTATACAGATACTGGTACACATATATATGTATGTATATATGTACATAGGTACATATATATGTGTATATGTATATCGTGTGTATGCGTGTGTGAGCGAAACAAATAAAATCATACAGATAAACAAATCACACACACATATATATATGTGTGTGTGTGTGTAGGAGTGTGCGTGTGTGTGAGAGAGATAAATAAATAAATAGAATTATACAGATACTGGTACACATAATATATGTATGTATATATGTAAATAGGTATATATATATGTGTGTATATGTATATCGTGTGTATGCATGTGTGAGCGAAACAAATAAAATCATACAAATAATAGGAGTGTCCGTGTGTGTGCAAGAGATAAAATTAATAAATTAATAAATTATACAGATACACACACACACACACACACACACACACACACACACACACACACACACACACATATATATATATAATATATATATATATATATATATATATATTATATATATATATATATAATGTATGTATATATGTATAGGAGTGTGTGTGTGTGTGTGCGAGAGATAAATAAATAAATTATATTATTAAGATACACACACTATAAATGTATGTGTGAATAAAAATAAATAAATAAACTCAGGAGTGTGTGTGAGAGAGAGATCTCACCTGTGTGTGAGAGAGAGGGAGATTTCACAGCCATCGCCTTCGCTGCCTTGCTTCTTGAAACCCTAAGAATATACCTAAACCTTAAAAGGGATAGAATATATATTAACCCTAATCGAATATTCTTTCTAAAAATAACTTAAACCCTAAAAAGAATAAACTATAGATTCGCCCTAAACGAATATTCTTCATTATATTATCAGCGTGTGCATGTGCATGGGTGTATCACATACACCCCAAGAATAAAAATCATGCAAGGGTTTAATATGTGTGTGTCATGAGAGTGTTAAAGTTTCACGTGTAGCAATACATATATACACACATAGTATTATACACATAGACATACATACATATTAGTATATAATATAGAGAGATAGAGTACATATTATGGATCATGCATGGTGTGTATGTATGAAAGAAGAGAGATAATACATATGGATCGTGCATGTGTGTATGTTTGAGAGAAGAGAGAGAGTGTTAACAAATTAAATTCATACACATTGCATATATTAGTACACATATATACATACACACGTGTATACACATAGACATACATACATATTACATGTGTAAATTTAATGTGTTACATAGGGTTTAGGGTATAATATTGTAACATCAGTACATATTATGGATCATGCATGGTGTGTATGTATGAGAGGAGAGACAGGCTACATATTATGGATCATGATCATACATGGTGTGTATGTATGAGAGAAGGGATTATGCATGGTGACACTGTGTATGTATGAGAAAGAGAGAGAGTGTTAATAAATTAAAATCGTACACATTGCATATATTAGTACACATATACATACACATGTGTATACACACAGACATACGTATATATTACATGTGTAAATTCAATGTGTTACATATACACAAACTGAGTACATATAGATTATACATGCATTGAACATGATGTTTTTCAATAAAGAAGTAACATATAATTTCTTAAGTTTGGTTTAGGGCAATGTGCATGTATGTGCATATGTGTCTCTGTAAGTGCTTCTAATGCGTGTGCACGTGTATATATAAATTTATGATTGTGTTTATATATGTGTGCAAAACAAACATCGAATAATTAAGAAAATAATATTAATAAACACACTATGAACATATTTTAAATTATACATAATAATATATGATTTTATTTAATATATAGCCATATATAGTTTTAATAATATATATTAATAATATTGATAATAAGGTTTAACACTGGAATATTCTTGAAATAATAAGAATTTAATTGAGAAAATCCCATTAATATATACAAATGTAGATCAAGTACTAAAATAATTAACTAAATTAATTATGATAATCATGTTTAATATTGGTATTCTTGGAATAATAAGAAAATAATAAAGAATATAAAGAAGATTAATTACTCAAGTAATTAAGAAAATGATATTAATATACACACTATAAACATATTTTAAATTATACATAATAATACATCATTTTATCTAATATATAGTTATATATAGTTTTAAATATATATATTAATTTAATATTGATAATAAGGTTTAACATAGGAATATTCTTGAAATAATAAGAAATTAATTGAGAAAATCCCATTAATATATACAAATGTAGAATAATTACTGAAATAATTAAGAATAAGACTAATTTAATTTTGATAATCAGGTTTAATATTGGAATATTCTTTCAATATTAAGAAAATAATAAAGAATATCCCATTAATAGTAGGAAATGTAAATTAATTACTCGAGTAATTAAGAAAATATAATAATAAACAAACTATGAATATATTTTAAATAATACATAATAATATATCAATTTATTTATTGTATAAGTATATATATTTATAATATATTTAATAATTTATACTGGAATATTCAGAATGTAGAATAATTACTAAAATTTCGTAATATTAAACAGCTTGAATCACTTGAATGACATTAAATGCAATTTTAAAACATTCATTGGAATTGGAGAGTATATATGTCAGACTGTCGGTTATTTGTTTTAACTCATTTTAAATTTTATTTTCTGTTCTTTTCAAAAATTTCGAATTTCTGACATAAGTATTGTCGGTCGACATATAAATTTGAAAATGCATTTAATTTCCCACTCAAATTCAGATTTGGTTCTTTCTTCGGCAAGGGTTTTTTCATTTTTTTTATTTTTCACTCTTCAGATTTTCTTTTTTCTTCTTAATGATCAGCTCAGGAGCGACATTAAATTGAGTGCGCTATTATTTATAGGCAAGCACGGCGCCTAAAGTGTTATTTACAAGTAAGTATTATAAATTTGGATATAGTTATAAAGATTCACTCTCTTTACATTCTCTCTTAAATTTAAAATTTAAGGGTTTAGGAATGCATTAGGATTACAATATATTCCGTTAGGGATTTATTCCATTTAAATATACTTTTAATTTAATATTCTCGGTTAGCCGGGGCGGCAGGATTAATTTGGTCATTTTTTTTCGTTTCTTCGAAGAGGTGGCGGGATTAATCCCGCACCATCTCTTTGATAGTTATGGTAGAATTAGTCCAGGCAATGCTTCTCCGTCTCTTAAAGAGCGGCGGGATTAATCCCGCCAATAAATCTCTCAATTGATAAAGAGTTACCTGAATTTATTAAAAAGAGTTGTTGACGGGATTAATCTCGCCAACCATTTTAGGAGGCAGAGAAGGGGTGGCAGGATTAATCTCGCCACACTTCCTTGTTTTAAATATTTGTGGGCAAGATTTATCCCGAGATCTTATTAAAATCATAACTTTGGAAAGAGTTGTGGGCGGGATTAATTCCGCCGCCTATTCCCCGTCGTCAGAGTTGTGGGCGGGATTAATCCCGCCCTCTCTTCTCGTTGGAGGGAGTTGCGACGGGATTAATATGCCGCCTCTCTTGACGAGGAAGATCCGGTGGCAGGATTAATCCCGTTGGTACTTCTCGTCGGAGAGGCGGCGGGATTAATCCCACAACTCTCTGATGGGTAGAGTCAATGGGCGGGATTAATCCTGCCGACTCTCTCCAAAAGGATAGCTTTGTCGACGGGATTAATCCCGCCAACTTACTCCGAAGGGGTAGAGTTGGCGGCGGGATTAATCTCGCCCCATTCCTCGTTGGAGGGAGTCGTGGGCGGGATTAATCCCGCCCATCAGTTGTATTAATGAAGCATGAAATATTATCTCTATACATAATTATGTATTATTGCACATGCATATTATTAAGCAACTGCATTCAGATTTCTTAAAAATATTGCATAAACAGATATCATAAATAACATAATTATTTATGTTCAATATGTTTAATATTGAGATAAAGTATGTCTTCTTCAAAACAATGAGATAGTTGGCACTGGAACTGTGGAAGTTCGAGATGATAATGCATCATGTCACAATATTGCCCAAGGATCTTGTGTGTACGTATGGGTGAACACCATTTATAAGCATGTTGAGGTTCCGGAAATGGAATTTGAGGAGGGTTCTTCTGTATTGTGGAAATTGGATGAAGTCAAGGCTGACACAGAATATGCAGAGTCAGAAAAATAGTAGCACGAGTTTACCATGATGGCTTGCCTACTGTGATGGATGAGGTGATTCTCTTTCTTCATGAGATTGAGGTTGGGAGAGGCATCATCACACTATAAATCCAATGGAAGCAGTGTCAGAAGAGAAACTAGGGTCCGACTTTGTGGGTGTAGTTGTGACAGAGGTTTCACCTAATGCACATTTCATCTGGATCCCTCGTGAGGTGACGAATCTGAATTAAGACGGCAAGATGGTTCAACATATTCTGGGTTGGATTTCAATAATAACAACCCGGAAGAACAACTTATTTGAAGAGGTTCCTTGCATTGGTCCTATTGTAAGAAAAAGGCGATTCATGGGTTGCAGATTTCCCCTGCAAGTTTCAGCAAGAGGGTCAAGATGGATCCTACATCTTCCGAAAGTGTTAGCATTTCCACGATTGACTACTGCAAGAAAAGTGTTGTCAGATGGCAACCGAATGAAATTACCCAATGTAGACATGTCTTTCGTATGCTCACCCAAAAGCAAAGGCATGAGTTTGTATATGCTGCACTAACTGGGTGTATTGATGGAATGGCCTCGGACACAGGTTATCAGAGTACATCCATGGTATTTAATAAGGTGGCCATCTGCTTCAAAGCTTGGTACAGTATATACGGGATCCCAAAGACCACGTTCTACCGTCGGAGGGATGAGTGGCTAGATGGAGCGCGAACCTCAGTACATGGGAACACTGGCTTGGTCAAAACCCGCTCTCACATTATGGCAGCCATAGAGATACTCAAGGCTTTTGTGGAAGCAAATGCAGACAGGATGCCTCACAAATGCCGAACCACAAATGCAGGGGTCAGGGAAAATCTCAAGGTTTTGCCTTCAATCTACACTCAATTGAAGCTGTGTGAACATGTGAACAAGTGCCTCAGTTTGATGGGGCTGCAAGCAATCTGCACTGGTACCTTCAACAACATATGGAATACTCATTTTAAGGATGTGGAGATTGCAAAACACTCTAGCTTTTCCAAGTGTGACACTTGTACATCATTGAAGGCTGCAGAGGCTTGTGCAAAAAACCTTGGTGGAGATCACTACCATTCAAAAGAAGATGGAGGCCCACATGATTGCACAACAAACTTGCCTGTCTCAGTACTATGCACACCGCATGCTTTCTGTGTCACACCCATCAAAGTACTGTGCTTGATCCATGACAAGATGGATCATTCAAAGACCAGCATTCCAAAGCTCGTTGCAACACCAAAGTACCTTGGAAATGTCATGAAACTTCCGATTTCATTGACAGATATGTGCTAACACATGGACACGGTTGTGAGTCATATGGACACTTTTCATTTCCACATTGGTCTAGCGACTCAATTTCACTATTGGGTCGTTGGCCATGTGTTTCAGAAACCTTGAAGCCCACTCACAGACAAGTCCTATCAGTGATCTCAAAGTGAAGAAACAACACCTTCAACCTTTACATAATGCTCTCATGAACACGTTTGCTTGAGGCTACTTGGGAATATGAGAGGCATTGTCACAGCCTGCACAAAAAACAGATGGCCCTGTTGAGAGTTCAGGTTCAGTGGAGGGATCTAGCTCAAATAGTGTACATGTGTCCTCAACATAAATAAGCTTCCTCGTCATTTGCTTTTACAGATGGATAATTGTGCAGGCGAGAACAAAAATAGGTAAATCATTTTACTTAAGGGTTTCTCAAGCTCATACTTATTATTTTCTAGATATGTGCTAGCATACTTGTCAATGCTTGTTGCCAAAGGTGTGTTTGAGACAATCACGCTCAGTTTTCTTATGGTTGGTCACACTCATGAAGATATTGATGTGTTCTTCAGCAAGGTCTCCAACTCTACAAAAAGGACAAGTGCACTTACCTTACGCATATGATGAATCTTTTTGAAAACTGCATCTCCAAAAAAGTTGTGCTTTGCTTATGACTAGGTGCCTGACTTCAAAAAAATTCTCAAGGAGTATATAAAAGAGGGAGTGATTCTTTAGTTGGTCACCTTGTGCCGCTACAATTTTTTTCTCCATACGAGATGGTATACCTATTATGCAGTACAAGTTACGGCCATCAGAGCAGGAGTTTACCGAAAGAGGGTTAATGCTCTTCAAAAGTGGAGAGAATGGAAAGCCACTTCTCCCAGAAGGACAACCAGACCCTATTCCATTGAGTGCCCAGCTCAAGGAACAAGAGGTTATTATTGATGGCATCAAAAAATATGTGGCATGGGTTCAAAAATCGATGCCAAAGAATTCTGATAAGGCAACTGGTTTACTATATAAGCATGTGGTCAACTATTGGGAGACTGTTGTTCGAGAGTTGGAAGGGCCTACTGTCACAAGTACAGAATTGCAACACCCTTTTTGGCCTAAAACAAGGTGGCGAGAGGAGATTGAAATGACATCACTGAGCACAGACGACATAGAAGCCAGTAGTGATGTGGAAGTGCAAACCCCACACTTTGTTGGACAAAGGAACCAAAAACCTAAAGCATACTTTGATTGCTGCAAGGATCTTCAAAAACTAATGATGGTTCTCATTACTCCAGATGCGTCATATAATCAGCCTATTTGGATGGGTCAAATTATCGACACACCTGAAGTAATCACAAAAAATAGTATTGTTAAGGTTGCATGGTTCAAACCACAAAAAAGGCGACACGAGAAGGAGAGCGAAAGATATAATGGATGCCTAGAGAAAACATGGTCTCCCAATCAAAAAGACCCAGCATGTTTTATAAATGTTAAATCCATTCGATATGGGTGGATGTCAAGAAGCGTTGATAAAGTCACGATTAACAAAACTGCAAGGGAATGTATGTTTTCTGAAGCTTAAAGCAATTACAAAATTATAAAATATCATATATTTAATATTCATAATTATTATAAACTCTTTAATAATAGTACCAAATTGTTTACTTAACTATATAAATTTAAAAAATGATATGGAAGATTGACTATATTATTATAGGATTTATATATATATATTATTACTACTACAAATTTTTAATTAATAATTATATTTAAATATTAATATTTTAATAACAACATCAATATTTATATAATGTACCTCTTATGCTCTTCCTTAATTGTTATATTAGGCAATATATTATATAATTTAATACCTTCTACTTTTATAATGTTATTAATTTTTGTTCAATGAATGCTATAATTTATTAAAGGGTAGAATACAAAATAGAATATTCTAAAGAATATTCTTTTCAAACATATATTCTAAAGAATATTTTTAATATTAGAAAATGCTAATTAAATAGCTAAAATTGCTAATTATTAGGAAATGGACTATAACCATGCCCATTTTAGTTGCAACATGCATTTATATGATATATGGATTTAGACATATTTGAATGAATAAGATTTAAAGCAATGAAATGAAATGACAATAAAAATTGGTAAACATAAGAAAATATTGCATAACATAAATATATAAGATTGTATGAACACAACAAACCCATAATCAAGGTAGGGTTGGTTCAACCTGCAAAAAAGTATGGTTGGCCCTGTTCAACCATCATAAGACACAGATATCCTTAATAAGATAGGGTTCAATCACAAACAAATATGGTTGACACTATTAAAACAATGGATATTCTTAATAAAAATAAAAATAAAATAAAAAATAAAAATTTGGTTAGCACTTTTCAACCTTATTCAATTAATTGCTAAAAAAAATGGAAATCCTTAGGGTCCAAAAAAAAACTAGGTTTATAATATTTGATAACGCTATAAGAAATTTTGTTTTTAATATGCAAATAAGGTTTAAATAAGTATAAATTTTTTAATAACATCATAGTTTTATGTAAAGAATCTTCATCTTTATAAAACAAATTTTTAAGTTTAATATAAATATTTACATAAGCAAAAATAAATTCAAATTAATCCTATTTTAAATTGAATCTTTAAGGGTTAAAAATAATTCAATATTTCCACTAATAAACTGCCACATCACATAAAATAATTAAAAATTACAAATAAACAAGGGTATGGCAGTGTGGAATGTAAAGGGTTTTAAGGCAAATGAGGAGGAGGAAGTGTGGGATGCATTTGTAGCATCCTAAGGTATTGAGGATTACCTATGACAGGCATGGTTGTGTAAGACATGGTAGATGAACAATAGCATAAACCGGGAGGAGGTAAATTGAGGTATGAAAAATCTAGAAGTGTTATGATAATATGAAAAATTAAATTTTTATTTCTCAAATTGGAAATTTCAATTCAAGCTTAAAGGTATGTTTATATGAATACTTTGTGTATATCTTCTTCCTTATACTTTTATTAATTTCTTCTCTTCTTTATGAATAAATATGTGTTGCATTAATTAATATTAATATATAATTATATTTATATATGTGTATACACATGTCACATGAGTATATGCAATGCTTTTTATATATATATATATATATATCACGGGGACCCCAAATTATGGTTTACATGTGGTTTTATGATATGATTTCCTACTTTACACATATTATTAAAATGACAAGTTCTTGTCACAATAACATATGATTTTGTAATGGCTTTTTTAATTAGTTCATTTAGCCTTCTTCCAATCTTCATACTCAATATGCATATGTCCGACTCTCTTCAACAAAAAAAGGTGTAGAGCGCTAGTGGTTCTAAATCTATTCAGCCTATATATGTTTATGGTTTAATTTTTGTTATTGTATTGAGATAAGTTCTTAGCTTTTTCCTTGTCAGGTTTGGGATGATCACGTTGCACATTGTCTTAATCTCTGCTTTTGTTCTCTTTCTCACAAGATCAACAAAGTGCAATAAAAGTTAAATGTAAAATTGTTAATCAAAATACCAATTAAACAACAAACTTACCTTCTGAAATGACTCAAATGCCTCAATTTTATAATGTAGCTATTGAATGAATGTTCCATGATAAGTTAAACACTTTCTCAAGTTGGAACAATCGGGATCCCTAAATCAACCTTCTGAAGCTCATCTCTTGGCAAGATAACTAGTACAAAAGTGCAACATCATGATCCCCAGAGGCATGCATGCAAAAGAGTGATATAAAGAACCTCAAAACTATAAAAAACTTACTTGTTGTAAAGCTTTGCCATTCTATTGGCTTCCTTGATGATGCCTCTTCCATTGATTTCTTTACCATTCAAGATGTTCATCACTTATAGTGTCTCAAATTGCAAAAATAAGGTATGCTATAATGAAATAAATATTATTACAATTGAAAACAATACCTTTTCTTTATTTTCTTGATCTTTTTCCCAAGTCGTTCTGAACGTCATCCAAGTCATGAATGTACTTTGACTCATCATCATGTTCCATTTCCTTGTCTTGTGTAAGCTCCTCCTTTTGCAGCAATAAAAATCACAAAACATAACAAAGAAGAAATACTACTTCAACTCACCTTCAAGGCCGTGACTGTTACTTCACTCTCTTTTTTTACTCTTTCTTGGATCATTTCTCTTCATTATCACCTTCATCATTTTGCTAAAACAAGTGTGTGCACACATATAACTTTAAAGAGAACTATACAATGCTGCTTACATCAGGCATAATATGATGTCTTGTCTTTAGCCTCTTTGATGCTGGCACCTCTTCATGGTCACGATAATTTGCTTTAAAAAAGTTGCCTTCCATCTCGCAGTCAGTAAGACATTCAGGCCATGTAACAACGTCCTACAAATATATGTACACATTAGATATATCTAGAAAGCACATGTAAAAGGTAAAACTTTACTCCCTCAGTGATTTGTGATGCTTCCGAGCTTGTGAGAGGTACAGATGCTCCTAAACTTAGGCCACTAACTTTACTTACCTTCACCTTCAACATTCGATGCTGGATTTCATGTATTGGATTTGAACAATTCCACGTCCCATGAGACCTCATGCTTTATAAAGAATGGTTCCTGCTTTCTCTTGTTTTTTGAAAAGCCACTAGCAAAATTTTACATGTTCCAGTCAAGTAATTTCTTAAAATCTACAAGAACAACCTCTAAAATATTGTAAGTATATGAGCGAGTATGAACTATCCTTGATCGTGTTAATGTTTGCTGGCATGCAGGAATATTGCAATGCTTTAAGACACCCACTCCACAAGATCTGTAAATGGTTCATGACCTTCAAAGACAATGGGCTGCATCTTCCCCATGCTAACAAGCTCTTTTGCCAAAGCTTCCCTCATATACATTCTCTTATGCTCTATAACATGCAACTTTATTTATAATCCCATTGGATAATGTGCATGTTACGTGTCATGTGTCTTAATCTATTTTAAACAAATTTATAATATGTAATTGATTCTAGAAAAAAAAAAAAAAAGAATTTTCATTAAAATAAAGTCAAAAAGAAAATACACAAATATACATATATAAGTGAATAATCCTCTCGAGTATATAAACAATACATACACTCTATATTACATGCATATATATATATATATATATATATACACAGGACCCCATTCTAAAAATAACAATAAGAAGTTATATTTGAAAATAACGTTTGTAGTTTGTGATTGTAACGAGGTGAGAGAGATTATTTTTGTTTAATTATTATTTGTTGTTATTTATAACGAGTAATATGTATTTTGGGAATATGAAAGTTTAAATAAGATAAAATAACATGTTATTTTTAATTTGATATGTTTTTTAAATAGGCTTGCATTTGTTACTTATTTGAGTACCATGTTTTAGTTTCAAATTTATTATTTACATATATCTTTTAGTTATGTTAAGTTTCATATATGCACATGCAAACAAGGTAATTTGTCAATGCAAGTTGTGTTGAAGTGAGGAATGTGGCTATAAATTGGTTCCTAGACCAACAAGGATTATCACAAAAACGCGACAAGTAGTTGTTGCATGTAGCATCTTCAGTTTACAAATGTTTATAGGATTTGCAAATGTCAACTTTGTAAAGTTAGAAATCCTAAACTAGGTGGGGTGCAATACTCTAGAATAGGATATGAGCAGCATTTGGTTGCACGGATGTTAAAAGAAAAATACTTCACAAGTAGCGGGTTCCTTATAACAAAAAAACACAGGTTCCATTTACAACGAAGAAACACAAGAAACATTGCCAAATACATGGGAGAATGAAATAAATGATGGCATGCATGTTGAGGTGTTTATGGAGCCATTGCCACAACAAACTATAGTACAAATTCCATTTGATAATCCAGACTTTGATACAGTTGCATCATAGAAAGGATTGCTGACGTGAATGATGCTATTTTATTCTCTATTTTGACCTTTACAAGTCTATTTGAACAACACATAGCATCTGAAGCATTAGCTAATGAAGTCTACAAGCTGCTTTTCAACGAAGATGGACTTGCATCAAAGATAGCTTCGTTAAACAACTAGTCAAGGAAGTTGAATGGCCATAAGGTTCCAACTAGCGTGAAGACTATGAAATGCTTTTGCCGAGACTTGGGAGCTTCAAAGGTTGACAAATATGCAATGTGCTACCATAAGGATGATAAGCCATATATATTTCCAAAAATTAAAGATGATGGTGTCATGTGCTTCATGTTTAAAATCTATAAGGATGCAAAGCAGTTCATGTACATCCCTCTTGTAGCTAGGCTTCATATGCTAGTGTCAACAAGAATAGTAGCTTGGAGTTTCTGCAGCCATGGTGAGAGAGAAAGGAGAAAACATATGCATGAACAACCTTAAAAAATGCAAGAGTTTTGGCACGGTATCAAGTGTCATGAGTATCAATTGCTTTTCACTGCATGTGCACAAAACTTCCACAACAATGTCCCACCCGCAAGACAATGTTCCATTGCTAGCCAACTAAACACAACGTTGTTGCTACACATTCAGAGAATGAAAGCATGACTTGCTTTGTTTGTGGTAACGTTTTTATGTACTCTAGGGCATACGTAGGGTGATCCCAGAAACCTTGCCGTGATCATTCATTCCGACAAGTTTTAGGCCACAAGTATGAGAACAAGGAGCACCATGTCTTTGAACATTTAGGTGGTAAACAGTGATAAGAACGCTATTACATAGGTTAAACACATGGTTCTACTAGCTATGTTGTTTACAATTAAAGATCTTCTAGATGGTCTTGACAAGTACGATCTTTATCTACAGCTTCTAGTTGCAAAGCTGAACAATTTGTTTGTCAAAGAAACTCCAATTCAGTATGCAATTGACGTCCCAATTTGAAACTTGATAGATCTTTCAACTTACCTGGTTTGAAACTTGATAGATCTTTCAACTTACCTGGTTTGAAACTTGATAGATCTTTCAACTTACCTGTATTGACACTTGCTGTTGTTGGAGACCATCCGGATCAATGTGATATTACAAAACTGTCACAAGATACATTTTCACTTTCCAAACTTTTCTTTTTTTAATCTTATACAATAGGTGGACTGCTATCTTGCTGATATTATCATGTACATTGTGAAAATGGAAGTAAGTTTGAGGATGTGTGGTTAAAGACTAGAGAACCAAATTCTTTGCACTCAAGCTGATTATGAAAGATGTCTACAAAAAAGGAACAAAGGAGAAGAGACACAAAGAGAGACAGGTGTACATGGATCAATAAATTATATGGTTTGGTCACTACACATACTTTCAAGATTGTTGGTGATGTTACTATAGACATAATGCATCACTTAACTTTGGAAGTTCTAAAGAAGGCACATGAAAGTTCTTGGGAAGAGATCTCTACACAAACTTCCAAAAGAATTTTAACAACTAGGTTGGAGACTGCTTTGGAGCATAGAACACCTTACCTCCATTAGAAACATGCTCCTAAAAATCCTACATGCAGACCATGTAAGTGGAAAGGAGATGAACACCAGACTTTCAGAGTTATCTACAACCTCTATGTTTTAGAAGGACTTGTAGGTGTTGTTAGCCATAACAAAATTATTCTATGATTACAGTAGAACTCATGACTGGAATGAAGAAACAATGTCACTTGCAAGGACTCTTCTTCTTTCATGGCATGTTAGATCAAACATTGCTTTTGAAACAACAATCTGTTGTTCAACATATGGTTGGCGCAATCTAGATGTTGAGCGGTTTGGTCATCATGACTTGTTATTTTGCTACCGATTTGAATGCTTCTTTACTATAGTGAATTGTATTTGCACAAACCAAAAAGAAATGGAAATATCCTTCACTAGAGCATTACAAAGGTATGCTTTCATTATTTTTCTTAAGATTATGTACTAAAACATTTTGCAAAACCTTTTTTGCAAAGCTAATGAACTTGAAAGCTATTGATTATGATGGATTACTTCCTACTGCACAATGGGCAAAGCTTGTTGCATCGTATTGCAAAGGAGGAGCTCCATGTAAATTTGTTTACATTGAGAAGTTATAAATATAACATACATGTCTCTGTAGATGGTTACATATGTGTTCCAACACAAACTTTAGCAAAGCACATACATCTGTTTAGGATGATTTTGTTAGCAAAGGTATAACCATTGGAAGGTCTACCAAGGGACATGTATCAAAGGAGGAAAAAGAAGCTTTAGCAATGTTTTGATATGAGTTGTCATCTAAGACCATAGAAAGATACTCATCAGTACTTGTAGCTGACACGATCTTTAGTGAGGGGGACTACATTGTTGTTAAAGCTCTAGACAATTTACTTGAGTACATTGCAAAGCTGGAGTTTTATATTCACAACAAACGTTAGTATAGGGATGGTTATGTTCTTTGCAGGTGAGTACATGCGGTATAGTGTAGTGGATGGAGAGGTTGAGGTTGACGTTGCTACCAGAATGAGAATTCTACACAAAGAAGTTGAAGGATTTGATTATAACAGCATTCTACCAGTGTCCAAGATACTAAGAGAAATATGTGTGCTGCCTTGTTGTTGATGGTAAGAGACTTGGATATAAGATTGCAATGGAGACAAGAATAGCTACACTACCAAAGGCATTGCTGAAGCTTGGTAAACCTAGGACTGTTCCAGTCTGCCTAGAGATGGAGAAGTTGTGGAGATGTATGCTCCCATTGGTGATAAATGGTACACTCTTATTGACATTGTTAAGACAAACATGTGTATATTATGTGGTTGCAAGCACAACAACAGGTTCTTATTGAAAATTACAAGGAGAAAGAACCACATGAATGGGAAAAGCTTTGTCAAGGTCATTCCTTGCATGGAGGCAAGACGAAGCAAAAAAAAGTTTGTATTCCATCAAATAAAATACACTTGTAATTATCATCTGTAATTATTTGTAATGAAATTATTATCTATAATTATCTGTAATTATTATATATGTAATTTCCTAGTTCAGCTTCACCACGTAGGTAACTTTATATTGTATTAAAAGTAATATAATTAAATGAAGCTTTTAAATAATAAACATGTGTTTGTTTTAGAAATTCAAATGTACGTAAATGTAAGTAAATAAAACTATTAAATAAAAAACATATGTCTTTTTTAGACTTCCCAAGTATAATTAGAGTCTCTACCTTCTCTTATAAAGACACATTTAATGATGGTGAGCGATGTTCAATCAGTAGACCGCTCTCCAAAGTATCATAGATTTTCTCAATCTTCATCTCCAAGCTCTCCTATTGATTTTCTATCTTCCACTCCACCATGTTCTCCAGTTGTTGTTGTGTTAAGCAGTTGTTTGATGTCATCCATAAGTTTGCTAGAGGAGAGCAAAGCTTGGGAAAGCGAGGCTTTGTTCACCCATATCAAGCAGCATTTCCATGGTGCACCGGAGCACTTGAATAGCATTCATTCTGTTTTGGTAAGCCAAAAGATTTGTTATTCACCTTGACATTGAGCACTAGGTTAAGTTGGGCCTTTTTTATGGTCAGTTGCGGAGCTTTTTAGCATAACGAAGAGTTTGAAGGTGGTGAACCCCAAGCAAACACCTTCTAATGTCAACAAAAATAGGCATGTGTCTCGGTCACCTACCCAAGCATCTCTATAGATAGGGGGTAAAACGACATTCAAAGAGGTCCATAAGGAGGGCAAAGAAGCATTCATGGTCCGTGGGGAGGTGCCTTCAAAGAAGTTTTATTCAAGAACTACAACTTCAACTCACACAACAGATTTGATGTGATTGGTTGGGAGGAACAATATGAACAAATGTCTAGGAACTTAAGAATTATACTTATATCTAGCTGGCATGCAAAGAGCGGTTTCCACTTTTTCATCACATGGGTTTTAGAAAAAATGAAAAGGAGAATTTGGCCAAAATACTTGGATGGTCAAAGGTATGTATATATATATATATATACACCTATATAGATGCATATTGGATATATATTATGTGTGTATATTGTCAATATATGCAAATCTATGAGATCTTTTGTAGAATGTGTGTGTGAGAGAGAGAGGGTTTTATATATATACACATATTTACTAACTTTGGACATGTTTATATGCAGGATTATATCCAATGTATGAGGTCTTGTAAGCTAAATGTGTGTGTGTGCGTGCACATGTGTGTGTATAAAAGAAAGAGAGTTATATATACACATATTTACTGACTTTGAACATGTTGATATTGCACAATTATATCCAAAACAACAAAGGTATGTATATATGTTGTATATAAATACATACATAATATAAATATTTATTTATAAATATATATGTGAATATTAACAAGTGTTTTTTTGTTTTTTTGTTTTTTTTATACCTGCAAAATTTGAGTCCAAGCTTGATAAATATGTGAATTTTTATGGAATGTTAATAAAAGTTGATGTTATTAAAAAAATTAATAGTAATAAAAAACATTTTAGTAATCCTATATATGATGACATGGGTTAGAAAGTTTAGGACAATTCCCCTAAAGCTATGAGGTGATAACAATATTTTTTAAATTTTAAATTTTAATGATGAAATTATAAGAAATTTGAATCTTAAAAGCTATCAAAAGATAATGATAAAAGATATGGTTTTATTAAAAAAATAATTTTAATTTTATTTCCAAAATGAAACACTATAGCAACGTTTGTTTTATATTATATCTTAAGGAAAAACATTACTTACCTTCTTGAAATACTTACACTGTATTCAAATATAAGAGGAATTGCATTACCTATTTAAATTATGATCATGTTCTATTTAATCATCAAATATTAACTACCATTTTTTTTAAATACAAAGAATACATAAGAATTATAACCTTCCAACTTAGCAGGCGTCAAACCATAATTGAACATGTGAAAAGTTTCTTATCGTTCACAATTTCAGGATAATTATATAGTTGATGAGGTGGTAAGGTAGTGGTTTGTCTTTTATTAAAAATGTTGTAATTGAGTATATTTCATTTGAAAAATATACTTTACATGTTAATGAATATACTTTATTTCTTACTATTTACTTAAAATAAACATTCTTAATTAAATCATGTGCATAACAATGTAAGGGCACATGTAGCTTACACACCTATTTATACAAATATAACTCTAACACAATCAATAATAAGATTATGTTAGTAATGATTATAACCTTAACATAATTGATAAGACCATATGAAGAACCAATATAATATTAACACAGCCAATCAAACAATCTAACACACATGGGAGTAATTAATATAACTTTAATAAAGTTACATACGTGACCAATAAAATTCTAACTCATTAGTACTTCAATACAGCTCTAATATGACCTATAAAATTATCAATATAACTCTAACATAATTGAAAAGAATATGTACCAATATAATTGTAATACACATGAGAATGAGTAATATAATTTATAAAAGTAACTAATCAAACTCTAATAAGGTCATATCTAAGTTTAATTCTTACCTAAACCCTAACCTTGCTCAAGTAAATAGGGAAAATCTAACTCTTTATGCTCATATTTATTCTTACGATATAATTAAAATTTAATAATTTTGTAAAAATTATAATATAAATATAAATTTTCAAAATACTTTAGCCTGGGTACATTGTGAAATGACATTTTTTTTACAGTACAAAAATGTTCACGTGGTTTTTAAAGATTTTAGGTTAAATCCCAAAATTTTAAAAAACCGTATGAACATACAATGCAAAATTTTGTTTTTAATAAAAAGACAAGAAATTGATATTGATAAGTAGTTTAATTTTATATTTTTAAGTAGGATTATTAAAATTATAAATATGAGTAAATAAATTATTAAATTTACAAATGTAATTTTAAGTGTTTAATTTAAATGATTAAGTTTAACTGTTTTAAGTATAAATTAATATTGACTAAATTTCAAAAGATAAAAATTATATTTTAATATCTTATATTGGCTAAAGATTAATTAAATTACTAAATTTAGGGTATAAAATTAAAATCTAAATTTAAATGTTTATTATAAATAATTATTAACTTTAATATTTTAAACACAAATTCTTAATTATATATTTTTAAATTTTGAAAATAGGGCTAAGTTGATAAATTAAATTATTAAGTTTATATTGTAAAAATCAAATCAATATTTAAAAATCAAATTTTGAATATTTAATATTAAATAATTAAACTTAATGTTTTAAACACTTAAGCATTAAATGTATAAAAACTTTAGTAATCATGTGAAAAATTGTTATGTATTTTGTTATACAAATTTGTGAGGTTTTACATAGTAATTTTAATAAATTTTTGTTAATATCATCTGAAATTTTGTAATACGCAGTAAAGAACTGTAAGATGTTGTATACTGTATATACGCATGTGTATATACACACATGCGTAGTGACACATGGGTGGTGATCTGGCCCCCATGTGTCAGCCCACGTGTCGCATGTGTGCCATGTGGCAGAAGGTCTCATGTATATAAGCAGGGTTTTTGCACATGAATAAATCATCACATTCTGTGCATATTTATCATGTGCAAATCATCACATTCTGTGCATATTTATCTGTTCTTTCATTGGTGGAGAAGTTGGGTATCCCTTTCTTCCGCCTCTTCCTTTTCTTATTTCCATACAATGAATATGGAGATGGCTTTTAGCATTATTGTTAGTGTTATTGATGCACAAACGAAGTTGTTGGAGTGCTTTGTTGAGGGTTCATCCTCCTCTTCCACGCCCGAGTCTCCTACCGGGGGATTTGCTTCTAGTACTCCTTTGTTTTCTTCACATGCCACAAATTCGAGGGTTCGACCCCGATCTTTTTGTGGTGATCTGGGAGATGATATATACCACTGGTTTGATCATTTCTAAATTATTATTTGTTACTATGGTTGGGATGAGGCCCGTGCTCTTAGAGAATTTCTTAGATGTTTGGAAGGCCCTGTGCTCAAGTGGTATAATGGATTGGTTGAGCCAATAGTAATCGGTTGACGGAATGCCTCAAACGTACATTCGGCAAAGTTGAGGATTCAGATGATGCTTTCCAACAATTGACAACATCCTGGTGAGTCTATTATGTGGTTCAGTATTAGGTTTGGGGATTTAGCTTGATGTGTATATCCTAACATGCCTGAGCCCATTAAGCTTGGTATGTTATGGCCGACTATGCGACTCGAACTCATTTGATTCATTCAGGCTCTTCGTCCTACCGCATTGGAAGAAGATACTTGGTGAGGGCCGTGGTCCCCTTGGGTTACCTGCTCCTCATATTCAACGTGCTGATCCAATGGAGGTTGACGCTGCTGCATATGTACCCGTGCGACAAGCCCTTCGTGGTCGACCTCGGGGCCCACCCGCGGACCACCTCCACAAAATATCCTGCACCTGCTCCAGTTCCTGCCCGTGGTGGTCAAAATCCACGGATTCATGACAGGAGGAATCAGAACAATGCAGGTCGACCCAATCAAGTTCATTGTTGGGCATGTTGGGCACCTAGACATACTTGGCGGGCATGTGATGTGTATCCTGATTGGCATCCACCACATCTAGGCTGGCGGCCATATGTTCCAGATGGTGTACCTGTGGTAGCCATTATGTCTGATGATGAGCTTCCAGATGACGACGCTTCTCTTGCGAGTGCATCTGTTGTGGAAAACCAGTAATCGTACGGGCGACAGAGGGATCCCGTGTGATGGAAACTCCACCTCCATGCTTTTTCCGCTATGCATATCAAGGGTTGCAAGTTTCACCAAATCATCCAGTTTTCGCATTTTCTGCACGAGTGGATGATGTTTCAATCACAGTGCTTGTGGATACAGGATCTAGTATGTCTTCCATAACTACTTCTCTGGCGCATCGGTGGTCATTACCCTTGAGACGTGCAGATAAGGTCTTGCACATTTTATATGGTAATGGGTAGTCTTGTGCAGTATCACAGTACACCACTTCGACTACGCTGGTTATGGGTGCCAACTGTAAGTTTCCCTCTGGGTCTTTTAGGGTTGTCCCTTCCCAGGTCTTTGACATTATTTTGGGATGTGATTGGTTAAAGCAGTCAAAAGGTATGTGTGATTTATCACTCTTTCCTTCTGTATTACGCTTGGAGTCTGTGTCTTTGCAGTTTGTTCCTTTACGTCCAGAGAAACTTGTTATTTGTATCATGCATACAGCTCCTTTAATTCCAGTTTTGGGGTGGTGTTCATCTCAACAGGTTCAAATGCTAGATCCGTCACCTGAGTATCGAACACATTTCATCGAACAACTTAAGCAGCAGTATGCAAGTTTGTTCAAATTTGATCTGTCCCAAGGTGCACGTGTGAAGACTCAACACTGTATACCCACCGGCAATGCAAAACCTTTCAAAGTCCCGGTTTGACACAAGTCACCAAAAGAGTTATTAACCATGCGAATAGCTGTTACCGATATGATTAGTAAGCGAGTGTGTCGTCCATCACGGAGTCCATGGGCATGTGAACCTCATTTGGTTCCCAAGCCTGATGGATCTCTCCGATTCTATGTGGATTACTGACCTCTCAACAATGTTACCGTCAAAGATGTTTAACCTCATTTGGTTCCCAAGCCTGATGGATCTCTCCGATTTTGTGTGGATTACGACCTCTCAACGATGTTACCATCAAAGATGTTATCCACTTCCGAACTCTGCCGATCTATTAGATCTTGGGTCAGAGTCGATTTTACTAAGTTGGATTTGGCATCAGATATTGGCAGGTTCCTATGGCTGAGGAGGATATTAAAAACGGCCTTCCGGACACCATTTGGTCTTTACGAGTTTTTGGTCATGCCTTTTGGATTGACTTCAGCTCCTGCCACCTTTCAACGCATGATGGATGAGCTTCTTCGATATGCCTGATATCACTGCCGATTTATCGACGATGTGCTCATTCATGGGTCTGGTTCTTGGAGGATCACATTCGTGATGTACGGCGCGTTCTTGATCGATTTCGAGAAGTTGGCCTGAAGTTGAAACTTGAAAAGTGTGTGTTTGGTTCGACCGACACCACTTACTTGGGTTACCGTATATCTCGAGAGGGTTTACAGGTGGATCCAATGAAGTTGCGAGCTGTTCGAGAGTTCCCTCGTCCCCGTACAGTACAGGAAGTCCAGCGTTTCTTGGGCAAGGTGCAGTTCGATTCATCGATCATCTCACTGATCGAACTGCCCCTCTTCGGGAGTTAGTTTCCACAGGTATCTTTCAGGTGGACTCGCAGGTGTCAGCAGGCATTTGACCAGTTAAAAGAGTTCCTGACAACTCCACCATTGCTTCAATACCCAGATTTTACTCGTCCATTCATTTTACGAGTAGATGCCTCATATGTTGGTATTGGTGGTGTGTTGATGCAAACTGATGCTGTGGATTCTTCAATTCGACACCCGGTGGCTTACATTAGTCGAGTACTCAGCCTGCTGAGCGGAATTATTCCACTACTGAAAAAGAATGCCTTGCTGCTGTTTGGGGTTTTGAACGACTTCATGCCTACTTACATGGGAGTGAAACACTTTTGGAGTGTGATCATGCTGCTGTCACTTTTATTAAAACGGAAGAATTTAGTGGGTCGTGTAGCCAGATGGGCATTACGTCTCCAGGTATATAACTTTAAGGTGGTGCACAGGCCTGGGCGAACAATGGTGGATGCGGATGCACTTTCTCGAGCACCCCTTTCTGATTCCACTTTGCCTGCTCATGCAGTAGCTGCAGCATTCGGTTTGATACAAGCCCCTCAGGTATTCGATGCCGACTTACCATCCTTGGAACAGTGGCAGGATGCTCAAAAACATGAACCATGGACGAGGCAATTACGCGATGCGTTTGCAAATCCGTCTTCCGAACCTGGTTTCGACAATATCATGCTCAGTTTCGACTTCAGGATGGTTTATTGTATTTTATTGGGACAAATCCAGAGACAGATGGCGTTTGGCTGTACCCTCTACTACACCTTCTTCGAGCATATCATGATTCACCTATTGTTGGAGGTCATCTTGGTCACCAACGAGTGTTGGAGAAGCTCGATCCTTTTATTGGCCAGCATGCGTGGTGATGTGATCAGGTATATTCAAAGCTGTCCCATTTGTCAAACTCGGAATTCCTCTACGACTCGGGCCATGGGGTGTTAGAATCCATCAATGTCTCTCCCTTTTGAGTTAATTGCAGTGGATTTAATGGGACCTTTTCCACGTTCTTCTCAAGGTAACCAGTACATCATTGTGTATCTGATTATTTAACTCGTTGGGTGGAGGTTGGTGCTCTTCCGGATGCAACTGCCATGTCAACAGCTTTGTTTCTGTTCGATAATGTGGTTTTGCAGCATTCTTGTCCAAGCGGATGTTATCAGATAATGGCCCCGCTTTCATTGCAGAGGTATTCCGAGTGTTGTGTGAGAGGTTAGGGTAAAACACTCATTTGCCTCTCCATATATCACAAACTGATGGTTTGGTGGAGCGATTGAATCGGACCTTCAAGGGTATGATCTCGAAGTATGTGAACTTCAATCACACTGACTGGGATTGGTATTTGCGATGCTTGAGATTTGCTTATGTAACAGGCATTCAGAGTTCGATTGGTATCTCTCCATTCAAGGCATTGTATGGATATGATCCTAAGTTGCCTAGTGAATTGGGTTATCATCGAATCTGCCACGTGCCGAGGATGCAAAATGTGGGCTCGACATTTGGATGCTGTTTTGCCTCTTCTACGTGCAGAGTCTGCTGAACATCTTGGTCGAGCTCAAATACGGCAGCAATCTTCTTACAATGCACGACATCAAATTCCACAGATTTTGCTGACGGTGACTTAGTCCTGGTACGTTTTCCCAAGTTAACTGCACCTGGGCTTGTAACTGACTTATTACATAAGTGGCTTGGTCCCTACAGAGTACTTCGAAACATTGGTCCTCAGGTTTCAAGTACAATTAGTGGGATCTCATGAGGTTGAGATATTCATAGTTCGAATGAAACAGTTTGTCATTCAAGACCCATTGAGTACATTTGGTCATACCTTAGATGAGCCAGTTCACACAGATCTAGGAGCATCAGATCCATCACCATCTACACAATTACAAAGGGGAGGATAATGTAAGATATTGTATATTATATAAACACGTGTAGTGACACATGGGTGGTGATCTGGCCCCATGTGACAGCACCACGTGTCACATGTGTGCCACATGGCAGAAGGTTTCCTATATATAAGCAGCGTTTCTGTACAAGAATAAATCATCACATTCTATACATATTTATCTGTTCTTTCAGAACTTGTAATATAAATTACGTAAAATTTTTATTATACTCAAGTTAATAAAGATTTTCATTTCAAGATTTCCAACTAATCATGAACTTTAAAATCGGAAAACTCAAAATAATTTAAAAAATATCATTATTATATAATACACTATATTCCGCATCAAAAAACACTATTATTAAATTACTCATAGGTAACTTATTTCAATCATCTAAAATATATATCATTATACTTCAAAGTCACATAGAGCAATATATATACATACTCTTACTCCTATGGTGCCATGATAGAGTCTATAGTGTACGAAAGTGAACTTGCTAATTCGCTCTTCAAAACCAAACTCTGCAGCGTCTCCATTATATTGTAATCTGGATCTAACCTCCTTTGCCAACCCTGTAAATTGAATTTATTAACTGAGCATACTTAATACTTAATAATCTTATTACATTTTAATATATTGACACACATGATGTAATATTATCATGTTATAAAATAAAAGGAAACAAGTAAAAAAGAGGCTCATTTATATATCAAGATAAAAGCAGTGCATATTTAAAGTAGATATACATAGTGCAGTATATATCCTACAAATTAAATAGCACAAGTAGTTTATAAAAAAATTGACATCTATGGTGCGAGTGTGTGCATGTGAGTGTGAGAGAGAGGGAGAGAGGGAGAGAGAAAGAACATTATATAAAACTAATACACATTATTGTATACATGCAGGCGTTCAATTTGACGTCTCAATTGTGTGCCTACGCTACATAAAGGCCATATACAGCATAAACATTGGGGAAGAGAGAGGTACATATGTATATGCACATGTGTATGCATAGGTGTAGTTAATGTGTTACCTCGAGGACTAGTGTGGTAACCATTACGGTACACACATCACCATCTATGTTAACTTTATGCCTACGTACTCTCTCCAAAAGCTCCTGTATGCAGTCTCCAGTGTGTAATGTAGCCGCATCCCCATTTCTCCATTCCTTGAAACACTCGTCTACTTCCTGTTACAATTCACAAACGCATATCAATATTTACGTTTATATATGTAAAGATTTTAAATTGTGTGTGTGTGCACATATATAGTTCCAAAGCTGCATAAAGAAAAATATACAAAATCTCTCTCTCTCTCTCACACACACACATACACACGCTCTCAGACGCACACATGCTTAAAACAAGGCACAACGCGTTTCCTTCTCTCCTCACGCACAGAGAGAGAGGGGATCACAAAACACCAATTGCATACTACAATAGATACCAGTAGAACTTTACAGAGACTCACACAGAAATATAGACCCACACACACGCACACATCTCTCTCTCTCTCTCTCTTGCCCCACACACACACACACACACGAATACGTGTGCATATATATATGAATAAGGGTATATATACATCTGCGTACATATACATATACCTGTATGAATGCATCAGGATCAGGGCAGCTCTGTAATCTAGAGAACTGAAGTGTACACTCTGCTGTTTTACGTCCATCACGCATTGCAATGGCCTTAAAAAACTCGAGCAGCGTAGCACGATCTTTTTTAGATAATTCAGCTGTCATACCCACGTCGAGGAACACTATATGTGGATGTGACTTGAACAGTCCCTTGCCTGGCCTCGGATTAAACCTCTCCATACGCACTAGTATATTCCCTGGGTGTAAATCTGCGTGTACGAAGTTGTCCACCTGAAATATAAGTATTTCTTAAGCTCATGCAACACCACCACATGTACGGGCACCCACCCACCCACACACCTGTCGGGTTATGTGGCTGGTTTCACCATATTCCATATATTCAATTATACACACAGATACCACATGTATAATATGGAGAAATCTGTTTTGTCTATGTTCAAAAAACACACACAAGCACCCAGGTACATACACACACACATATGCAGAAGATACTATATAATAGGTTCCACATATCTTAAGTACAAGATGGTTGTATATGTAATACACCATGCATTGCCACATACATGTGCATGAACATCTGCATATAAATATGTTTGCACGCCCGTACGTGTGCGTTCATTCATATATGTATATGTAATCTATGTAGGTGTAAACCCGCAAGTATGTTACAAACAGTTCTATAACCAAGGTATGTAATACTATGTACTTGTAAACAATGTGTATTATAAAAAGCTCGTTATAAAAACATATAGTCACATATATACATGAGTACAGACAGATATATGCAAAGTCTTTCATATCTCCGAGCAAAGCACTATTGATGCACAGAGAAGCACATCATACACACATACACCTACACAACACACACACACACACACACACACACAGACTTGCAACTACATCTATGTACCAGTAACATCTTGAGCAGCGTATTTGTGCCAATGTGAGCCAAAGCACTGTTGATATGACCCTTCACATGAGAATCCACGAACCTGGATACACTCTCTCCCCTCTCGTAAGTCTCCACCTACAAGTATAGTGATATACACAGTAAGCATAACAATTCGATATTTACTGTACACACAGTATATATAACGTACTATAGCATTATGTCACATTATGCTAGCTAGTAAATAGATATAACATACATTATTACACTAACTATGATATAATATACTTACCAAAACAGCAGGGTGAACAAGGGGATACAGGGGTTTTGGAAATGAGACCTCTTTCCAAGTTCTAAAATTGTACAAAAACCGGCTTAAATGTGCAGCCTCTCTTGCTAAATCCACTTGTGTTAGCATAAATACGGCAAATTGTTGAACGCTTTCCTCTAACCGCAAGTGTTTAAAGCTTGAGAAATGACTGCATGCCTTGACCACGCCGTTGATTAGCACGAAGTCCCGCCGTATAATCTCCGTGACGCCAGGATGCCTACATATTATATTGTGTATAAAGTTATACATCACGTTATATATATATATAAGCAGTTCAAGTATATACCTGACTTTTACGGCAACTGTGAGTGCGTCGTTCCCACGACTCCTCAAAACCGCACGATGAACTTGTGCAATACTCCCAGATGCAACAGGCTCTTCTTCAAATTCCTCGAATAGGTCCTCAAGCCTTCTTGCAAACGCTCCTATATACAAGGTGTAATAATATATAAGGTATAATAATGAAGAATTAAAATAGGCATATACACTATATAGTATGATCAATAAAGCGTATCAAGTCTAATATATAAACTCCTCTGTTTATAGTATGCAGACTAACTAATGCTCCTCTGTCCGTGTATATATAATTTAGCACATAAACATGAATACAAATATATCCCTATCTGAGTATAGATGTACCCATAGTAATAAACTATAGCAAAACACACATGTACATCTATACAAACTTGTTTACCAGTGACTATGTATGTTATAGGGTATACGAACCTTCAACTGTGCGTTTAGTATGTGCAAAGTCGTGTGCAGGGGCCTTCGAATGGAGCTTAGAAAGCGTCTCGCAAAGATCCTTTGGAAAAAGGTCAGGCCTGGCTGCTGCCCATTGTCCCCATTTTATAAACGCTGCACCTGCCCGCTCTAGCGTTCTATGAACTAGCTCTAACCATATTTTCCTACAAAAACAAGACATATATATGCTTATACCAATGTATATAGTATGTAGATATAAAGGTAGATGAGTGATGTAATATGAAGATATACTCTGAATTGGATTTCTCTCCCTCTCTCTCTCCCACGCCCCCCCCCCCCTCTCTCAATACATGTGTATCTAGGTGAGTACAACATGCATAAACACATGTATATACATAACGTGAATACATAATACTTACCTGAGTTTCTCGTCTGCAGGATCAGCAAAAGGAGCCATTACAACAGCAGGAGTGAAGAGGAGAAGCAAATAAATAGCTCGGATAAACAACGCAAGCATCTCCACAAGTGCAAATATCATCGCAAACAGATAAGTGGGCTGTATATCTGCTTGAGACAAGAACGGTATACTTGGTAGAGCTTCTGCTTGCGCAATCCATCTATGCATAAGTGTAGCTTCTCCAACTAAAACTGCCACGAGCCTTGTTGTAAATTGTGCACGAACAACCGCCAGGCTGGTTGTAGACAAAAGCTTCCACAGTGGATGGTAGTAATACCCTCTTAAACTGTAGCTTCCTATCCATATACACACATAAGTATACATATACATATCTATGAACATAAGAAAGAGTACACGTACCTAGCCATACTCTCCAGGCCCTGTCTGTTCTCCTCCAATCTGAATATCTCCCGAATTTTGCTGGAGTACTTGAGACTACCCCAGTACTAACTATCTTACGGGAAAGCATCTGGAATATGCTCCCAAATGAGTCTGTATTTGCAACTGTTCCATATCTACGAGGAACAATAGCTTGGTTGTATGAACTTCTGCACCAAAACATGTGGCAGTGTGTTGTTAGCATATTCTCTCTCTATATATATATATCCAACCATACCTGAAATGAAGTGTTTTGGATTCCCTTTGAAGTTCACGTTTAAGAGTTCGTAATGCGAAATTCATTTTAGACCATCCTCTCTTATGAACATTTTTCTGAACCGACAAACCAGAGATCCATCAATATCTATCTATCTATCCATCTATCTATATATATATAACATAAATTCTAATGAGAATTCCAGATCATTTGCCAAAATGGAAGATGTTATGATATATAGCTCGGAATTCGCAGGAAAAATTTAAAATAAAAAATCGTCTTTTTTTCTTCAATAAACGTAAATACAGATTGTAATAGAGATCGTACCTGGAATACCCAGATCTTGGCTATCCCTAAAATGAAGCCGCCTCCCCTGGGCTTAGGTTTTCCTATTTTTGACGTGGCAAATTATACGCCGCCCACGTGGCATTTATTCAACACCACGTGTTAGGTTATGTGTTCAATGCCATGGACTCTAACAGTGACACGTACCATGCATCCGATGGCTGTGCACGTACAAAGACTTATTTCCTTTTATAAACGTATTTATATATTTTAAAAGGTCTTTTTAAATATTTAAAAGGTCTTCGTAAGATTTCAAATTTAGAATGTAAATTTATAAATTTTAATATTTTTTTATTTTTCTATTTAAATCAATAATGGAATTTAGTGAAAATCCCTACTCATATAAGTCAAAATTCATAATATATAAATTTAATTGGTATTATATATAATGTATTATATAATGTAATATGTATAACTAAATTATGTAATATATGATTTAAAACTAAATAAAAATATGTTGTCATGGTTTCTTCTTAGTGAAATATACTCAAGATAAATCATTAACTTTTTACCTCTATAAATTAGTATTGCATAAGTTAAACTCTCTTTCTAATTTTGACATTACATTATTAAAAATACCCATAAAATAAACATATATTAATATTCTTTTTGATGTAGGACAAATCTGAATCATTAAGAGGTTCGATAGTAATACCTATATATATGTATGTATGTATATGATATAGTTAATATATGTATAGAATATTTCAAAGCTATAATATTTACATCCGAAGTAGTTGTGAAAGCATTATGACTAATTTAAATTTTGTCACTTAAGGTTCGTTGTACTGGGTCACAGATATATTTTAATATATTCCATTAAGATATTTATTCCGTATTTAAAGACCTACTAAAGCACTTAATACAGCTTAAGAACATAACATGGAATGCTACATTTTAAAATTAACCATCACTACTCACTAGACCATTTTTATTATTTATTATTCATTTTTATTTAATTATCATTGTTTTATTGTATTTTTGTATTGTTATGTTTGAAACCAATTTTCCTATTGCTATAAAGATTAATCATGTGTGGGTTTAATGATTCTTGTTATGCTTATATTTGTGATTCAATCTTGTTATTTCAAAATTGTATATATTTTAAGTCTATATGTTTATCTATATTTAAAAATTTAATTAATATCAATGTATCTCACCTCTGATGTATATGAAGACTATATATATTATTAAGTAAAAATGAATTAATAATTAATATCAGTGTCTCACTATTTGAAGTAATTAATTAATATTGGTGTATTTAATATTTGGATGTATTTGAAGGCTTTATATTTATCATTAATTAAAAATTAATAATTTAAATAGTTGTATCTTACTTTTTAATGTATCTCAAGGTTTTGTATCTGTGTCATTATTTAAAATTAATAATTTAATACAATTACATTTCACTATTTCGATGTACTTGAAAGTTGTATGTGTGTATCTGTTTTTAAAACTTAATAATTGAATATGGGTATATGTATCTCAAGGTTGTATGTGTATTGCTATACAAATTAGACTATTTCAATGTATCTTAAGACTATATTTGTATCATTATTTAAAAAAATTAATAATTTAATATATTAATTTTATTATTTCAATGTATCTCAAGGTTATATATGTATCATTATTTAAAAAATAATAATTAAAGTGCGGTGTATCTCACCACTTGGATGTATCTCAAGGTTGTTATGTATGACATTAATCATTGTATCACACTATTTGGATGTTTTTTAAAGCTTTATGTGTATCACTATTTAAAAATTAATAATTAATATATAAGGCTATATGAGTTTCACTATTTCATAATATTAATAAAAGAAAACAATTAAAATAAAGAAAATAAAGTGAAATGTAACAAATTTAACTTTTAACCTCATTTTAAACAACATGATCAACAACTAGTAATAGTAACACACATTGGGTAAATATATGAAAATTATGCTCCTCTGCACTAAAGTCAATGGCAAAGTAAATAGGAACATCATAAATGAGATATATGATTTCATAATAAATAGGTTAAAGATAAGGATCCAATGCATCCTTTAATTAACATTGTAAACATAGAGAAATTGAGTCCTTTTCATTACAAAAATGAAGTTATCATAGTATAAAAGAATGTTGAGGTCTTGAAGATCACATGCTTCATAACTTAATTAATAAATAAATCCATATGAACAAGTGTATGTAATAACTTCCAAACCACTTCTATCATGTTGTCTCTTCAAATGCCCTTGTGGTGAGCAAGAAAACAATGACATACCTTATTGCAAGATGGACATATATGAGGCAACTTATTGTTTTTAATTAAAAAAAAACTCATCAATCCACTTGTTTTTATGGTATTTTTTTCTTTGTTTCTTGCAATGAAAGCTTATATTGTATAAACCCTAAATTAAAAATTCACTTCTATTCAGGGCAATCACCTATTGCCACATGCAATTGCATATCTCTAAAGTGCTCAAGACAGGACTAACAACAGTAAGACTCAACGTTAGTAATTGCACTTGACTTTGTGTATATATATATATATAACCACATCACTCATTTTGCAAATGAGATTACAATTTGGAGCCCCACAAAGTCATCGATTAGAATTTATAATCTCTACTTCATAGTTGAACATGATCCTTATCATGATTACATGCTAGCTTTATGTTGGCCTTGAGGAGTATACCATCAATAACAACCTCCCTTCCATGATGTTTTTAAACATTCTTAAGAACATGCTGATCTTATTCAACTTAAGTGCTCATACTTTGCAATAGTGTACAAATTGCTTTCTTTATGCTTCCAATAATGTGTCTTATTGTACGCTATTCTATGGACATGCCGAGCTAAACATAAGGCACAATGACATATGAATGTCATTTTCTTGGTTGCTATTGTAGGTGAGCCCTCTTCTTAGAAAGGGCATGATATGTAATTGTTGATTGTGGTCGCAACTAACCCCTTACTTCTATGGCATAACATTTACCACATTCACATAGCACTTGTTGTGCTATGGTCATGATGTTGAAATAGCTAAACCCTATTACAAGAAAACATAGCAACCTTAATTGTCACATACTAACCTTGAAACAAAATATTTATGAAAATAGACAAGTCCCAAAATTGAACTGCCCTAGGACTAACCCTACAGTTGTATAACATTTTTATAACAACTAGTTTCGCAAACCATCAATAAGAAAGTAGTGATGAGGAGATCAAGGCACAAGAATTTTTCAACATGCGATTTGTTTTCAAACCATTAGCTTCATTTATGAAATGGGGAATGGATTTTATAGGACCAATCAATCCTAAAAGTAACAAGAGGAATCAGTATATATTGGTACTCATGGATTATGTTACTAAATGGGTAGAAGCTATCGCATTACGGGATTGCCGCACAACATGTGTAGCCAAGTTTATCTATGAAAATATGTAATATGATTTGGCGCTCTAATGGAACTTATCAGTGATTAAGGAACTCATTTTGTTAACAACAACGTCATCAAAGTGCTTTGCAACGAATATTTAGTAAAGCATTACGTCTCCACGACATATTATTCACAAAGCAATGGACAAGCAAAACAAAACAAGATATTGAAGACCATATTAAACAACACAAATCGCAAAAAATTGGGACGAAAAACTCCCATCAGCATTATGAGCATACCGTATTACATATAAAGTGGCAACAAAGTTTATACCATTTCAACTTACATATGGATTAGAAGCCATTACACCTATAGAGTATATTATACCATCATTGCAAATGTCACTCGAGCACGGCAACAAAACAGAACAAGTTAAACAACGATTATTACAAACTCGAAAAACTTAATGAGAAACGACAGCAAGCAGTCTTCAACATATAAATAATACAAACACGTATTAAGGCGTGGCACGATTGATTATGACGAGTACAATGACGACCCATATTCTGAATTGGAGAAATGGTATGGCATTATCAAGGAAATCTTCGACCCATCATGCATAAATTCAAGTCCAAATGGTATGGACCATATATTATTACCAATATACAAGATAACAAACCGTCACTCTTATGAATGCTACAACGAGTCTTACTTACAACAAATACGAATCGCATACGGAATATACCTCTAACAAGCCAGAGGAAGATCTTGACAATGACCCGAAGTCGAATTGCACAGCAAGTCGGACACGCAAACACAGACTAAACAATGACTCAGAATACAATCTAAGGCGTAGGTCGGAACAAGACATGGAAAAGCACGTATCAACATGGCGGGTAGACGTTAGCAGAATTTTTTGGAAACATCGACAGGATCACTCACATGAGCAAATACCAAAATCCAAGAAATCAGCAAATCCGAGGAATACAAAATCCAATGATGAGATATTCTCTGTCAAATCTATCGAAAACGAAGGTATTCACACACTCAACCAATCTGATATCAACACGTGGACTATTCTGCAGACACTAACAGACCATAAATTTTTTCAGCATAAAATAGCAGCAATATCCAACCGAGAGCACACATTAGGGTTTCCAAATTCTTCTTTAATTTCTTCCTCCTTCCAATCTACAAGTCCTTCGTCTTTTTCTTCCTTTATTCATCGGGCACATATGGAATCGATGGACAAGTACATCGACACGACAAGTACTTCTGCAACAGCACTCAATACAGCATCTCAGTCCGAACCGGCAGTTTCAATTCCCCTTTCACCAGTATTGTATCGTATGTTCGTCGGGCACCAACACTCATCTCGAATATACGAGAATGGATACAATGGATGCAGTTGGAGTGATATTTCGACACGTTTGTTCATAAACGATTGGATCAACAGGGTGAACACTTAGTAGATCAGGCGATTAAGGATTACACACTGCAATTTAAGGCCTTACAACTACACAGCGGGGCATTTGCTTTCACAAGTAAGCTCATTAGGGATGTCTTTGAATTCCCAAATCCAAATACCGCCTACAATTCAATTCCACAAGTCCACACATACATACAACACTACACCGATAATTACGACAGGTTTCTCCAGAAACAGAAGACAGCCAATGCGGCACCAACATCCATTCTGCGGGAACCTCACAAGTCGTATCAAGGCTATCACCACCGTGTTTGCCTTCTGCAAAACACCGGCATGTTTCAATAAGGAGATCGGATATGTCTATCATGTATCTGAACAGGGACACAAACCGGATTGGGGGGAGCTAGTCGTAGTGGGGCTGCAACATGAGCTACAAACTCTGCACAACCCCAAAAGCAAGGAATGGGAGACAACCGTATTTCTTTGCTTCATCACATTTTAACAACCCTCCATATTATGCATGAGGACTTAGCACCGACAGGTACATTGGAACTCACAACAAGGATGGGGTTTTTAGGTCTCACTTCGTAGTACCTAGATAATGTTTTTGACAGTCGTAATTTGGATGCACCACTACCAACCAAGTCAAAGAAACGACCACGTTCACAACCGAAGAAGCCAGAAGAACCACAGACATAGGAACCGTAGTCACACTACACATTTATAGACGACGAAGAAGACAATGATCAAGTTCTGCAGAGGAGACCTTTGTCGTGAGGAGATCTTTGAAGGACGCATAACAAGCCCACGACGTCAATTTCTGCAGCACACATGGAGTGTGAAGACGCAACACTACCAGATCGAAGTCAACCAACAGCATCAACCTCCACAGCACCCATGGAGTGCGGGGATTCTACACCATCAGACAACATCAATATGGGCATCACCATAATACCATCACCACTGTCATAGTTCTAACATGGTGGATTGACTACCTGGGTAAAGATTGTGGGATATATGGGATATGTGGGATATGTGGGCAAAAAGACTCAAGCGTAACTGAGTCATCATGACCAAGGGCTCTCTCATAAACACCAATTGGTCCTTTGCCTAGTTGGCATAAGGGGAGAGGGAAAGGTTGTGACATTTGGTATCGGAGTGGTCCCGAGTTCGATTTTCATTAGGGGATGTGATGTGAGTACAGCCTACGAGCTAGGTGTGATTGCCTCTGGCCCGATTGACATGTGATGTGAGTACAGTCTGCGAGCTAGGTGTGAGTCAAGCATAAGAGAGCCAAGTGTGAGTAGAGACACCTCTAGCTGCACCTTCTAGGACAAAGGGCCAAGCGGCTCTGTGATCGCCTCTGGCCCGATTGACATGTGATGTGAGTACAGCCTGCGAGCTAGGTGTGAGTCAAGCATAAGAGAGCCAAGTGTGAGTAGAGACACCTCTAGCTGCACCTTCTAGGACAAAGGGCATGAATAAAAACGCTTTTAGCTCCACCTTCTGGAGGAAGGCATAGTAGCAACCCCTTAAGTCTGTGAATGAGGGCATCCACTTTTCTCAAATGGGTGGAAAGTGTCATAGTTCTAACATGGTGGGTTGACTATCTGGGTAAAGATTGCTTCCTCCATAGTAGCAACCCCTTGAGTTTGTGAATGAGGGCATCCACTTTCTCAAATGGGTGGAGAGTGTCATAGTTCTAACCTGGTGGGTTGACTATTTGGGTAAAGATTGTGGAATATGTGGCATAAAAAAGACTCAAGCAGCACCTTCTGGAGGAAGGCATAGTAGCAACCCCTTGAGTCTGTGAATGAGGGCATCCACTTTCTCAAATGGTGGAGAGTTTCATAGTTCTAACCTGGTGTGTTGACTACCTGGGTAAAGATTGTGAAATATGTGGGATATGTGAACAAAAAGACTCAAGCGTAATTGAGTCATCATGACCAGGGGCCCTCTCAAAACATCAATTGGCCCTTTGCCTAGTTGGCATTAAGGGAGAGGGAAAGGTTGTAACAACCACCATTAGTTCAACCTCAAACTACGGCAGGTACTTCTCATATCATAGCACCACAGGTAGTACCTCCAGCAGAGGAAGTACGGGCTCTAGTGGTACGGCAAATAGATCAAGAACCGCATTTGGCAAAATCGACACCTAGACAACAAGCCAAGAACGACATACATGATAAAGAGTAGGAGCAACAGCCTACTCACCATTATGGCAGATGGGACATCATGCTTTAGATCGTTAGGAGCGGGACATCCAAGGGGTTCTAAGCGCACGCATGATCAAACTGCTTCACCCGAATTACCACCGCAAGACCCACCGCATGATACTACTCTTGAAGGTCAGCTTTCACACTTTTGGAGTGTTGTTGATTCCATCACACAACAAGTAACAGTTCAACGAGTAGACGTGAGTCTTCCTCAACAACTCCATGACCGCTACAATACAATCGACAAGCAATTCTTGGAGCACTCGAACATCATGCGATGTCTGTATGAACAAAACAAGGTACTCATGGACACTGCGCACACACTAGCTGAACAAGTACGTAACATCCATGACAAGATGAGCGAGTTCAACCCAGCAACTACTACAACAGCAGACGACATGGATGAAGTACGCAAATTACACGAGGAGAACCACAAACTTAAGAACTTCATCGCATCTTTCTGCGGAACAGCGGGACATCATAACGTTGCATCGGTGCAATGCAACACTTCCAATCTGGGGGATGTTAGGATCGTAGTTAGACATTTTTGGATTTCTTGTTATTTCATGGATAAATATAATGGGAAAAATACCAAAACAATATATATTGTTAAAAACCGAGAGTGGGAAGGATATATCGGAGTACGAGTCACTAACGTAATACGAGCAAGTCACTACCGCAATACGATGTTTATGGCAGAGTACGGCATACTTGGATAAGGATAAGAAGGAGTTACAGTAACTGAATGGATAAGGTTAAGAGGTAGTTACTATAATTGCTAGTACGGGACCAATAGTACAAGTATAAATAGACTAGATTAGGACTAGAAAGGTATCCCGAATATACTGTTATTTTGTACTATGTGCCGTGCGCAGACATAATATAAGTTTCCTTTCTCTCTCTCTATACGTCTATTTCTTACTCGTATTTCTGCTTTGATGTATACTATTCATTCTCTCAGTATTGTGATAGGATCCATAGTACTGTTGCCTATTATACACCTTGCCATCCTTACCATTTCCCGACCTTCTGATGTTTGATTTCTTCTCTATCTTATTCTGATAGACCCTTAATATGGGTATGTCGATGGCAAACCTATGTTCAGATGGTAGGATTTATAAGTTCAACACTGACAAATTCAAACAACCCACACAACAACAATTACAATTTAAAATGAAGCACGAACAAATATCTCGGACCCAAAAGAAAGTGGAAATTATGAGTAATGAGAGGACTGAAGAAGTAGAAATCAAAACAAGTGACCATGTACCACGCAAAGTACGAATAGCAGTCGACCTCAAACCGGAATACTAAGGAAATTGGTGGACGTACTAGAATGCTGATGTCTTTGCTTAGAATTACGAGGATCTCAAGGGAGTTCTGCAACAATCTGTATCCACAAAATAGAACTACCACATGCAATACCTAGAAAATAGCAAGCCTATCGATGAACTCAACATTGTTGGTGAAAGTTAAAGAAGAAATGGACAAGTTATTACAAGCCAGATTCATATATCCAATCAAAAACCCACAATAGTTATATCACCAATCATTGTAATACCAAAGAAGAACGGCAAATTACGAATACAAAAAATTGAATGACGTAACTAAGCGAGATATGTATTCAATACCCTTCATTTGAAGAGTTGTTGGATACGGTAGCGGGACATGACATGTATTCCTTTTAGACGAATTTTCAAGATACAACCAAGGTACAAGTAGAGCCAATAGATCAACCAAAAACAGTATTCATTAGTCCTTGGGGTGCATACGCATATCACGTTATGTCTTTTTGATTATGTAATGCGCCATTCACTTTCCAGCGTTTGGTTAGTGAAACATTCTGAGATTATCTGACAACATTTATGAAGGTTTTTTTGGATGATTTCAACATTTACAAGATAAAGGACAATCATTTAGATTGTTTAACGAAGTGTTTTAGAAAATGTCGATTAAACAATATAGCTCTTAATTTGGAGAGGTTGCGTATTTTATGTAAAATCAAGAGTACTATTGGGTCATATTATATGGAAAGACGGGATAATGGTGGACCAAGATAAAGTCAAAGTAATATAGACTATGCAACCTCCTAAAGATGTCAGCGAAATACGACGACTACTTGGTAAAATGGGATATTATCACTGATTTATTAAAAATTATGCCGGAATAGAAAAGTCATTAATTATGCTGTTAAGAAAAGGACAACCCTTCACATGGAACTTGGAATGTGAACAAAGTTTTCAAACATTGAACAAGCATTAATGAAGGTGCTTATGCTAGCCCAAATTGGACATAAGAATTTCATGTGCAAGTGGACGCATTCTTATGACATCGGATGCATATTAACACAAACACAAGAAGATGGGAAATTACGTCCATTATATTACGCTAATCAAAGATTAACACCTGAAGAAGAGAACTACACAACTACGGAGAAAGAAGCACTTAGAATGGTTTATGCTATTAAGAAATTTCAACATTATCTGCTAGCAAATAAGGTAAAATTCATTGTGGATCACCAAGCACTTATACATTTATTGAGTAAGATGAAACTGGAAGGAAGATTAGTACAATGATTTTTATTGTTCCAAGAGTTCGATTGTCAAATCATACACAAACCAGACAAGCTACACCAGCAAGCCAATTTCTTGAGCCACATTATGGATAAGGAAGATGGTGTCGGCATCAATGATGACCTACCGTATGCAAGTTTATTTCAAATAGAACAAGAGCAACCAAAACGGTACTACCAGCAAGGATATTTATGAGATATTGAACATTTATTAACTACCGAACTAGCACCAAAGAAATACACATCACCACAACAATGCAAGCAACTAGTCTTACGATCCAAACTGCATTGCATAATCACATGCATACTCTACAAGAGGGAAGGGATGAAGTTTTAAGGAGATGCGTACCAACAGAAGAAATACATCTCATATTACGAGAAGCTCACTTAGGGGAACATAGTGGACACTTTACAAGAACATTAACAGCATGCAAAATATTGCAATCCGAAATATGGTGGCCAACATTATTCAAAGATGCTATAGAATATTGCAAGAAATGTCTGAAGTGTAACGAACATCAACCAGCCCCATATCATCAAGTTCAGCCATTACACCCAACAGTACTATTAGCACCATTTATGAAGTGAGGAATGGATTTTATGGGACCCATCAATCCTAAAAATAGCAAAAAGAATCAATACATTTTGGTACTAATGGATTACATTACTAAATAGGCTGAAACTATCGCACTACGGGATTGCTGTGCAACACGCATCACAAAATTTATTTATGAGAATATTGTTGTACGATTTGGTGCGCCAATGGAACTTATCAGTGACCAAGGAACTCATTTTGTTAACAACATCATCAAAGTCCTTTGTAATACTTAGTCAAAAACATTATGCCTCCATAGCATATTATTCATAAGGCAATGGACAGGCAGAAGCTACCAACAAAATATTGAAGATTGTATTAACTAAGATAGTAAACACGAATTGCAAGAATTGAAATGAAAACTCGCTTTTGCATTATGGGCGTACCATACTACATATAAAGTGGCTACAAAATTTACACTGTTTCAACTAACATATGAATTGGAAGCAATTACACCCATTGAATACATCAAACCATCATTACAAATGTCATTGGAATAAGATATTGGTGAACCAAAATAAGTCAGACAAAGATTACTACAACTCGATGAGAAAAGACAGCAAGTAGTCTTCAACATTCAAGCTATTTAAACCCGCATTAAGGCATGGCATGATCGGCTTTGGAGAGTACAATAATGACCCGTATTACGAGTCGGTGAAATGGGATGCCATTACCGAGGAAATCTCTGACCCATCGGACATAAGTTCAAGTCTAAATGGTATGGACCATACATTTTATTGATAAATGATCCAACAATACCATCACTCTTATGGACGAAATGACACAAGTCCTACTTACAACAAATGCAAACCGCATACGAAAGTACACCTTGAACAAACCAAAAGACGATCTAGAAAACAAGCCGGAAGACAATCTCGAAGACACCAACCGCAACCCACGTAATTCAAATGACGCCATGATACAACCTTGGGACGAAAATATACAAGAAGAAAAGAACATTCTAGTCTGGAGGATAGACGAAAGCAGAATCTTCTCAAAATATTGACAAGATAACTCACACGAGTGCAATACAAATTCCAATGGATGGTAAAATCCGAGAAACACAATATCCAATGATAAGATATTTCCTATCAAATCTACCAAAAACCAAGATGTTCACACAACAAACAAATTAGAAATTGACACGTGGACTACCTAGAAATATATGACATGCCATAAATATAGCGAGCATAAAACGAGCGAACATAGTCGAACACACGCACTAGGATTTCACAATTCTCCTTCTTCCACTTCTCGTGCATTCTTATACAATCTACTTCTCAATCATCATTTTCTATACAGAATTTAGTAGCAAGTTCCATGGATGAACTCACTAACACAACGAGCACCTCCACTACAACACAGCACCCCGAGTTCCAATTCGAACCCACATTGCCGATCTCACCAGTGTTGTACCGTGTTCTTTGCCCATCACCAACTCTCATCTCTGACATACTGGAGCAGATACAACACAAGCAACTGGAGAAGTATTTTGACATATTCGTTCATAAGTGATTGGATGAGCAGGGAGAATAGTTAGTCGATTAAGCAATTAAGGCTTGCATACCACAACTCAAAGCCTTACAACTTCACGGTGGGGCATTCGCATTTACAAGTTCATTAGGGATGTGTTTGAATTATCAACATCTTTCAACCCAATTCCACAAGTCCACACATACATTCAAGCATACATCGATAACTATGACAAATTCCTCCAAAAATAGAGAATTGCCAATGCAACACCAACATTTGTATTATGGGAGCCCCATAAGAGCCACATCAAGGCAATCACCACTGCATTCACTCTCCGACAGACTCCAACAAGATTCAACAAGGAAATCAGGTACACTTATCATTTGACTGAACAGGGACAGACACCGGATTGGGGAGAACTCATTGTATTAGGATTGTAACACGAGCTACAAATTCTCCACAACCCCAAAAGCAAGGATAAGGAGACAACCGTATTCCCAATCCTTCATCAGATTCTAACGACATTGCGTATTACACATGTAGATTTAGCACCAGCAGGCACACCGGTAATTATAACAAGGATCTTTCTGGTTAGGGCTCACCACACAGTATTCAAAAACATTTCGACAGTCGTAATTTGGATACAATACTCCTAGCCAAGCCTAAGAAGCGACCAAGATCACAAGTAAGGAAACCAAAGCAAGTGCAAACACACGAACCAACATACCAATTTGTCAATGACGAGGATGAAGATGATCAAATATTGCAATGCCACTAGGAGATAGTCAAAGGATGCGCACTAAGCACACAAACCAGCTCCCCAACACACATGGAATGTGACAACTCAACACCAATAATCATCCCACCATAAAACACACATGAGGAAGATGCCCCGTCATACCATCACCCTGACAACTCATCCATAACCCACCACAAGTATTCCCCAAGTCACCGCACAATAGGTAAGAACTACGATAGAGGACGTACGAAATCCCACTGTTCAGGAGCCACATCAAGAACAACATTTACCATCACCGACACCTAGACAACAAGCCAAGAACGACACTCACCATAAAGGCAAGGAGAAAGAACCCCTCTCCAAACCACAACACATGGGGCATCACGCTGCAACTGATAGGAGCACAACATACCCAGAAGTTCTAAGTGTACTCGGGATCAAACAGCTTCACTTGCACTATGCACCCAGATCAACCAACATAAGACACAATAAATGACGCAAGTCTCAAGGGTCAACTTTCAAATCACGAACAGTAGTTGACTCCCTCATACATCTAGTAGATGTTCACCGCAGGGAGACAACACTCGCACA
>PUQB01000824.1:0-90779 GCA_003024785.1 Selaginella tamariscina
AGCTCACCCAAGGTTCCAAATCTGTTTCTTCATATGCCGCCGAGTTTCAGCTACCTTCAATGGACACGCTCTTAGGATCAAGCTGCTTTGATTGATCAATTCTGCTTGGGTCTTTGTGAAGATGTCAAAGATCTATTACTCACTCTTCCCGATCCTTCAAATCTCACAGATGTTATCAATAAGGCGGTTCATTGTGATAATCGGCTGTTTGAGCATCATCCTAAGCCACAACATTTTTCCACATCATCTACAGTTCATCATCCTCCGGTCACTGCACCATCACATGGGCCGATGCCAATGGAGGTGGATTCATCTCGTCCTCAAAAGTTCTCCCCTAAAGAACGCCAATGGCACTTGGACAACAATCTCTATTTATATTGTGGCGAAGCCGGACACAAGGTTTTCACCTACCCAAGATGCCGTCCAAAGAATTCTGAGCTCGAAGTTGCCGATTCAATCAAGGATGTTGATCCTTTAAACGGGGATCTTTGAGCAGAATAGGAGCTGTCTGTTCGGAGTCAATAAAAAGGAAAATTTCTTCTTCAAGCTCCTTTTGCATTCCCCAAATCTCTGCTGACGACATTCAAGTTCAACGTCTTCCAGCTTCAAGGGTCATTCGTAACTTCCATATTCTAGTATTTATCTCTATTTCGGGCCATGAGGAAGTCAAGGTGCATGCATTGGTGGATACTAGGGTCAATGCTTGCTTCATTGATGAGGGTTTGGTAAAACGACATCGGCTTCCTTTGGCAGATCATGTGTGACCGCTTGCTGTGGAAAGTGTTGGGGGACACAATATTTCCTCACTAGAAGGTTTGAGGGAAACTATCCCCATTCATGTAAGACATGGACCAACTTTGACAGCTATCTCCTTCAATGTAATTCGCACCAAGTCGGTTCACTTGGTGTTGGCCTCCCATGGCTTGTTCTTCACAAGCCTCAGATTGATTGGGAAAGGCTTACTCTGGTTTTCCCGTTTCCCCTTTCTCCAAATATTCCAAATTCTCTTCTTCGTTCAACTCCGAAAATCACTCCTCCTCGAAATCCTAGACCACCTGCTACACCTACCCCGACGGCGATAGTTTTGGAGCCCCGAGATAAAAAGCACGTGAGGCCTCACGTGCTTTCCTCGAGGGCACAGAATGAAAAGCATGTGAGGCCTCGTGTGCTTTCCTCAGAAGTTGCGTCATCTACTTCGACTAAGGTTCTATTGGAGGCCCAGAACGAAAAGCATGCGAGTCCTCGCATGCTTTCTCGGGGACACAGAATAAAAAGGTGACTCTACTTGAGAAGTATAGTGACCTTGCTGATGTATTCGACAAGGCGAAGGGCAACATTCTTCCGGAACATCGAGTTTATGATTGTCCGATTGATTTAAAAGAGGGTGCTACACAGCCATGGGGTCCTATCTATGGTTTGTCCCCTGATGAACTAAAGGCACTTCAAGATTACATCAACACCAATCTTGACTCAAGGTTTATTCGACATAACCAGTTGGGGCTCCAGTCTTTTTTATTAAAAAGAAGGATGGGAGTCTTCGTTTGGTGGTAGATTATCATGGTCTTAATGAAGTCATCATCCGAAATCGGTATCCACTGCCACTTATCTATGATCTCTTGGAACGATTTGGTGGGGCAAAATTCTTCACAAAGATCGACCTTTGAGGGGTTTATAATCTGATTTGAATTCGTCTTGGAGATGAATGGAAGACCGCATTCTGGACTCGCATTGGCTAAGGTTCTATTGGAGGCCCAAAACGAAAAGCACACAAGGCCTCGCGTGTGCTTTCCTCAGGGACATAGAATGAAAAGGTGGCTCTACTTGAGAAGTAGAGTGATCTTGCTGATGTATTTGACAAGGTGAAGGGCAACATTCTTCTGGAACATTGAGTTTATGATTGTCCGATTGATTTAAAAGAGGGCACTACACAGCCATGGGGTCCTATCTATGGTTTGTCCCCTGATGAACTAAAGGCACTTCAAGATTACATCAACACCAATCTTGACTCAAGGTTTATTCAACATTTGACATCACCAGCTGGGGCTCCTGTCTTTTTTGTTAAAAAGAAGGATGGGAGTCTTCGTTTGGTGGTAGATTATCATGATCTTAATGAAGTCACCATCCGAAATCGGTATCCACTGCCACTTATCTCTGATCTCTTGGAACGGCTTGGTGGGGCAAAATTCTTCACAAAGATCGATCTTTGAGGGGCTTATAATCTGATTTGAATTCATCCTGGAGATGAATGGAAGACTGCATTCCGGACTCACCTTGGCTAAGGTTCTATTGGAGGCCTAGAACGAAAAGCACGCGAGGCCTCACATGCTTTCCTCGGGGACACAGAATGAAAAGCATGCAAGGCCTCACTTGCTTTCTTCGGAGACAAAGGATGGAAGGTTCAAGAGGGTTTCATATGAGGCCCCAGATCAAAAGCACGCGGGGCCTCGCGTGCTTTCATCAGAAGCCACAGATCAAAAGCACACGAGGCCCCACGTGCTTTCACCTGGGCACACACGGAATGACACAGTTATGGAGTCACCACGGCCACTCGGAGTGTCAGATTCACCTGAAACAAAGTGCGTTGGAATCAACTCATCCTCCACCTCTTGGCTACAATCATCTTCACTCACCACTCTCCCTTCTGCCTTTCCTCGGCCCATTCTTTCATTCTCTCACCTGGAACCGAGCATTGACACAATTACTATGCAAGAACTTCTCAATGAAGAGGTTCTTTTCTTATTTGTGGTACATGTGGCTCTACCTAAGAAGTAGTATAGTGACCTTGCTGATGTATTCGACAAGGCGAAGGGCAACATTCTTCCGGAACATCAAGTTTATGATTGTCCGATTGATTTAAAAGAGGGTGCTACACAGCCATGGGGTCCTATCTATGGTTTGTCCCCTGATGAACTAAAGGCACTTCGAGATTACATCAACACCAATCTTGACTCAAGGTTTATTCGACATTCGACATCACCAGCTGAGGCTCCTATCTTTTTTGTTAAAAAGAAGGATGGGAGTCTTCGTTTGGTGGTAGATTATCATGGTCTTAATGAAGTCACCATCCGAAATCAGTATCCACTGCCACTTATCTCTGATCTCTTGAAACAGTTTGGTGGGGCAAAATTCTTCACAAAGATTGATTTGAATTTGTCTTGGAGATGAATGGAAGATTGCATTCCGGACTCGTTATGGGCATTTTGAGTATATAGTAATGCCATTCGACCTCATCAATGCACCTGTAGTATTTCAACACGTGGCAAATGAGAAAGAGCATGACAAGCACATATGGAAGATACTTACCAAACTTCGTGAGCATGGGCTTTATGCGAAGCTTGAGAAATGCTCATTTGATCAAGAATCTGTGGAGTTTTTTGGGTACATTGTGTCCCCGCAGGGTGTCTCCATCGACCCTGCCAAAGTAAGAACGGTTTTGGAGTGGGAACGACCAACGTCACTTCCAGATCTTCGAACATTTCTTGGTTTTACTAATTTTTATAAGAAGTTCATCCAAAATTATTCTCGCTTGGTGCTACCTTTGACAAACTTGATAAAGAAGGACACACCATTCACCTGGTGTTCATCATGTGAAAAGGCTTTCCATGCTCTCAAAACGACATTCACCACAGCTCCAGTTCTTCAACATGTTGATCCCTCGAAGCCATTCTTTGTTGAAGCCGATGCCTCTGACTTTGCAATTGGTACTGCTCTACATCAACTTGGCACTGATAACATGTATCATCCAGTGGTATTTCACTCCCGTAAGTTTCTCCTGACGGAAATCAACTATCTTGTTTATGACAAGGAACTTCTGGCAGTTGTTGATTCTTTTGGAGAATAGTGCCACTTTCTGGAGGGAGCTCCACATCAGACCACAGTATGGAGTGATCACAAGAACTTACAATATTTCTCCTCCACTCGGGTATTATATTGACGACATGCCCAATGGGCACAGTTTCTCTCTCGGTTTGATTTTATTATCAAGTATCGTCCCAATAAGGAATAGAAGCTAGTTGATGCACTTTCTCCCGGTGATATGTGTCAGGAAGTCCCTTCCTACCACCAAGTAAACATGCCATTAGCCCCAGCCATTACCCTGCCATTAGTCCCATTGAGCTAAGGATAAGACCACCACCAACCAAGTCCAAGTTGCCCAAATTATCCAAGTTCAAGTCCAAGTCCAAGTCTAAGTTGCCAGTTTGAAGTCCAAGTTGCCCAAGATAGTCGAAGGGATTTTGCTACAAAAGCCAGGGAGCTACCATTGTAAACCTATTCTCAATCAACACTAGTTATGGAGTCTTCTTGCTCTAGTTTTCTTTTGTTCTTAGTTCTTGTTCTCTTAGATCTTCTCTAGCTCCTGACAATTTGATTGAGAATGCTTCCTCTTTTTTCTTGTCTATTTCTGTTTTCCTGCCCCTTCTTTTTCTTCCAGATCATTTCTTAGTTTTTCTCTTCTTCCCTCCAATGGCTGAATCCCAGCCTTCCACTCCTCAGTCTATCACTCCCCAGCCTTCCACCCCTTCCATTGAACAACTCCTCTTCCAGCTCCAAGTAGAGAATCAACAACTCCAAGGCGCCCTTGTATCTTTACAACAACATGTGGCCAACCTCTCCACTGGGACGTCGACTTCAGCCCCATCAACAGAGCCCAAGGTAAGCTTCCCTTCGAAGTTCACTGGGAAACGGGCCGAGTTATGGGGGTTCCTCAACAAGATGGACCTAATTTTTTGTCTTCAGCCAAAGCAATATCCGACGGTCGAGGCTCGTATCGGGGCCATTGGTACACTCCTTGATGGGTCAGCATTGTCCTGGTTTTCCCCACTCTTGGAGAGAGAATTGTCCGACACCCTGGTCCCTGAACTCCACAACCTCCAACTCTTCAAGAAGAAACTCACAGCCTGCTTCAGCGACACACCGATTGTGTTCGATCTGCCACCATCCACATGCGAAGGCTCTTTCAAGGGAACTGGTCCGTCTCCACCTATGCTGCTGAGTTCCAACTGGTAGCCCATGACACCTTGTGGGATGACCAAGCTCTCATCGACCAATTTTGGTTCGGCCTCCGGGACGAGATCAAGGACCTGCTGCTTACCAAGGATGATCCAATCAGCCTCAACAATGTCATTGAGAAGGCCGTGCAGTGTGACAACAGGCTATTCGAACGCCACCGGGACAACTGCCACTTCATTCCTATCCCTCGTCCCCCTCCTACCACTTCCATCAGTTCCCATGGAGGTGGACATCGCCCCAGCCATGTCTTCACCCAAGCACCACCAACTCTCTACAGCTAAGAAATAGCGACGGAGAGACTTGAACCTCTGCCTCTACTGTGGCGAACCAGGGCATAAAGCTACAGACTGCCCCAACAAGCACTTTCGCCTGTTTAGCACCGAGATACCAGTCTCTCCCCCACCGGTGTCAAAAAACACCGACTCCAATCAGAGTAGGAGCTGTCTAGTTGGATCCCAATATCAATAAAGTTCCCATTCCCACTATATCAAGCTCCTACCATTCATCCCCTGTTGTCATTCCATCCCTTGCCGCCACTTCCATTTCTTCCAACTTTCATCATCCTGCCATTTTAGCCATTCCCAATCATTCCCCGTCTCACCTTCAGTCATCGGTTCTCTTGGACTCAGGTGCAACATCCTACTTCATGGATGCAGAGTTCGTACGAAGCCATCATATCCCCATTTCCACCTTGGTACGGTGTCAGTAGACCGTCGAGGGCATCGGAGGCCATGTGGTGTCGCCATCAAATGGACTACGTGCCACCATCCCTTTATGCCTTTGGGTGGGGTCTACTAGTACCAACATCGCCTTCAACATCATTTCTAGCAAGCACTCTTCCATCGTCCTTGGGCTTCCCTGGTTCCGGCTGCACAACCCAACCATTGATTGGCACAAGTTACAGCTGCAATCATCCTCCACTCCAGTAAGTCCACCATCACCCCACCAAGTCAAGAACCCGAGCCATTTCCGGCCATTATCCTCAATGGCTCAGCCATTACTCAGCCACTCCTCCACCACTACCCCAGCCATTATCCCTAATGGCCCGCGCCATTATCCTACCAACAAGAATTGAACTTGCAACTCTTTGTGGCTATGCACCATAATTAGTGTTGAGGATGGTGGTGTATAACCCAGAAGATTATGAGTTGAAGAATTAATATAGTATCTTAATCAGGAATTGAATTCACATCCTTATCACTATCCTTATTCAAGGGTTAATATTGTATTTTAATAAGGAATCGAACTCATGGCCCTAGAAGGTTGCAAGTTCGAACTTTGTTAGGATGAGATTAATATTGTATTTTCAAATTCGTAACCTTATGGGGCTATTCACCGTTCTTAATGCCAAAGATGATGCATGGCCACTAGAGTAAGATTAATATTGTTGTTAAAAAGAAATCAAACTCGTAACATTTTAGGGCCATGCGGCACCAATGATGATACATGAATCAAGTTTGAATCTTATTTGGGTTGATAAGGAATTAAATTCACACCCTTTGGGGTCATGCACCCTTCTTGTTGAGGATGATGCATAGCTTTGAAAGGTTACATATTTTGAACCCCTTTAAAAGAAATCCTTCTAAACCATATTATAAGGTTGTGAATTATATTTCTTGGTAGGAGATTAGTTCTTTATTAACTTCAAAATTTGAGTCCTTCTTTTATGTAAAATTAACTTTATAATTTTAATAAAAAATACATATTCGGAATGTTAAATTGTTATTTGTAAATTAATATGATTATTATGTCAATTTGAATTTATGTTTATTTTAATAGAAAATTAATTGTCCTTGATACAACTATAATTGATAATATGTAAAGTAACATAATATTAATGTTTAAGACAATATTTCTGACATGAATGTGTCCGGATCCAAAAATAGCATTTGTTATATGGAATTATATAATGGCACATAGTTCTTAGTGCACTCTCCCCCTTCATTTGGTAATGATTTAAGTTAAACATTTTAAAATTCATTTAGTAAGAATCAAACACTTATATGCAAATTTAGGTAAGAAAGTGGGAGCTTGGTGGTCCTAACATATACATCAATTCTACTGTATGAACACTCCATGGTGAAATCGCAAAAATAATTTTTAAGAAAGATTCATTAGGTGGTTAGCATGCTAAAGTGATTAATAATGGACTATGTAATAACACTAATCAAGTATTTTTAAAATGATACCATAATAAATGATATGGATATCAAAATTTAACATTCACATTTTATTTCTCATTAACATTATTATATCCAAAACAATTATAAGATTCGTGAATGAGCCTATCAATGAATGTATGCAAATTTTTATTAATTATTATAAACAATTTAATTTGCACTATTAAATTTAAATTAGATTTAAGTTTAAGGTTATTAAGAAAGATTTAGGATTTATAATTATTCATGTTAAATCTATATTATTCTCAAACTTTAAAATATTAAATCTCACAAATAAATTGCAAATATGCACAATATACTAATGTATCCTTAAAATTTATCATGTTTATATATATACCTTATACCCCAAAACTTTAGTTTAAAGTGTTGGACATTTCACAAAAATTATTAAAATATATTTAGAAAAACAATAATTAATTTGTTTTTATTATATTTAAGTCCAAAAAATATCTTACATAAATAATTATTTTAGAAATATGTCATTTTTTACTATGACAATTTTTAACATTTAATAAGCCTGAATTTGTTTCATTTTAAATATTTTATGAATTAAATATCTTTATATTTATTTAGTATTATTATTTTAAAAATTAAAAAACTGTGATTAAAGTTATTCAAGGGTATATATGAAATTTTCAGTTAAATAATTTCAAGAAGTTGTATAGTTATGTTGGTTGTTGTCACATATTACCTTTTGCATATTAGACACACAAGAAACACAAATTCAATACGGAGGCTGTGTCAAAATGGTGTATGTACGGTCAAGATCTTCTTTGTTGATCCGGCGGCAATGTTTCAAATTTCGAGCATATTCCAAAATGGCCATGGACAAAAAGGGCGGATTAAGGGCATGTAAGGGCGAAAGGACAGTTTAAGGCGTAATTAAGGGCAAAAGCACTGAGTATATTCTTAATTAAGGGAGTTAATTAAGGGTTTCTAAGAGGGTTGGCCACGGCCAGAAGAGGGCGCGGAAATGAGCGAGGCTTCCCTGGGCGAAGAAGAGCGCGCATTGCTATCTCCGGTGTGTCTTCTCTTTGCTTTCGATTCATATGTTTATTTTTGACAATGCAGCCGAGCGATCGGCGCTAGAGGTGTTATCCCATTGTGCGACTATCTACAGGCAACTCAGGTATGTGTTTTAGATATCGATCTGCCCCCAAAATTACTCTTTTATGTTTGATTTTGTGCATTTTTTATTGATTTGCATAGATGTTTTGATTTCATAAATGTATGTAAAGATATGTGTTTTAGAGATCGATCTGCCCCTAAAATTACTCTTTTACGTTGTGCATTTTTTATTTGATTTGCATAGATGTTTTGATTTCATATATGTATGTAAAGATATGTGTTTTAGAGATCGATCTGCCCCTAAAACTAAAATTACTCTTTTATGTTGTGCTTTTTTTATTTGATTTGCATATTTGATTTCATATATGTATGTAAAGATTCCTTCAGATGCAGTATTATCCACAATATGGGTGTGAGATTATGTGTTAATTGTGCTCTTTTTAGGAAGAAGAAGCCGACTGGGAATGGAAACGCCAACGTCATGGAGGGCTCTACCTCTGTTGTTAGGTATGTGTCTGTTATGCATATGGTACTATGCATATGTATGTGTGTGTATATGTATCCCTCTATGTGTGTGTGTGGTGTCAAACATACTTCTTACAGTCCGTCGCAAATCTGGTGGAGGAACGATCCGAGGTATGTACTGCGTGCGTATGTGCGCGCGTGTGCGTATAGTGACATTTTCACTCAAGGGGTCTGTGGAGAAGAATTCTGCTGCTGAGAAGGTAATTATACAGGAGAAAATTACAAACGATTTTTGAATTACATATTATATAAATATATAATGTACATCAGTTTGTTTTTGTTTACGTTTCATTTCAGGTTCCATCAACACCAGTAGGAACACCTCCCAAGAAGTCGTCGAAGAAGTCGCCGAAGAAGGTCACACACACACATGATTTTTCATATTATTTATTTTTTTATTTTTTAGAAATCCCCTATCAAGAAAGTTTTGCCTATGTCACGAGGGAGAGCCATCGGAGTCGACCCACGTCCTTCAAGGGAGTGACTTCCTCGAAGGTTTTGCGTCTGCACTTTCTCTAAATATTAAACTTTACGTTTTGCATACATCTGTGTCGTGTGTGTGTGTTGGTTGTGATCTGGTCAAATATGTCGAAATGTACAAGCGGCGATCCCGGTAAGGTATGAGATATACATACGTATCGAATCTCAGTACTGAATTTTTAAATACCTTGCAGAAGAGGCCTGGCAGCTATGGGGCAGACAAATCTTTGATGGACGGGTAAGAGCTCGTGTATCTACGGTATGCTATATTGAAATTAGTATATGGACTACAATAATCTATCAAGTACAGTGAGGATGGTGTAGATTAGAAGAAGCACATTAGACCTTATCAAGAAACGAGCCTCAGGAAGATGTTGGGAAACGGTACGCATCCTCTGTGTGTGTGACTTTAAATACATATAAACTATATACCATATAACATGGACCCATATAAAGATATAGCGTAGTACACCAAGTCCCCTTCTCTCTAGACGTTTGTGTATATATTACAACTGTAATTATGCGTTTATATACAGGCCGTGCAAGGTCAGGCTCTACCCAGTGGAGCGGGCAAATCACTAGTGGGAGTGTCAGCTGCGTGCCGGATACGCAAAGCTGCCTGTGTATGCAACAAATACAGTGTCTGTGGATCAGTGGGCTGACCAGTTACAGCTTTGGTCGACCATTGGTGACAATCAGATATGCAAGTTTACATCGGACTGCAAAGAGATGTTCACATCCAGCGCTGGAGTCTTGGTTGCCACTTATCACATGATTGCCAACAGAAGGAAACGGTCTGAAGAGTCCCAGAAGTTGATCGAGATGATACAAAGCCGTGAGTGGGGATTGATCATTATGGACGAGGTACGTGTGTTCTGTGTCCGTGTGTGGAGACACATGCACATACATATGTGTAACTTACATTTGCAGCACACATACATGTAGAACTTTACGTCTCTAACGTATCTTTTGCAGGGTCATGTGGTACCAGCTGATATGTTCCTTAAAGTCATTAGTATCACCAAGTCTCACTGCAAGCTTGGACTCACAGGTTTGTCATATACACACACACTCACGTGTGTGTGTGGTGTGTGTTGTGTTGTGTGTGTGTGAGTTTGCAGCAACGCTTGTAAGAGAGGATGACGGATCTGAATTTCTTGATTGGTCTGAAGTTGTACGAAGCAAACTGGATGGATCTGGCTAAGAATGGATATGTTGCCAACTGGTGTCCTATGACAAAAGAGTTTTAAGTACTTGAAGCAGGAAGACACAAAGAAGGAATGTGCAACAAAACTGGTAAGTGTAGAGAGAGATGGTCAACTTCTAAACATGTTACAAGACATATATACATGTGCGTGTGCATGAGTGTATTAACAGTGCAAATATGCAGTTATTTTCTGTCATGAACCCGAACAAGATTCGTGCTTGCGAGTTCCTCATACAGTACCATGAAACGCGAGGTGACAAGATTATAGTTTTCTCGATTGGATAACCTCTTTCCTATAAAGGAGTACGCCATCAAGCTGAAGAAACCTTTCATATATGGTTCTACAAGTTATATACAGTGTGTGTGTGTATAATAGTGTGCTTGTTTTTCAGCCACGAGCGTTCTAAAGACATTCAAAGAGAAAGGCTTTTACCGTGTTCTTGTCCAAGGTACATTTTTATGTATCCATATATATATACACATGCATATACGTTAACGGCGTGGGAGATAATTCTATTGATATACCCGAAGCAAATGTGATCGTACAAATATCCTGACACGTATTCGAAGGGCTAAAGGGGAAACCCGAGGATCGTGTAAAAGGTGGCTGTGATGCTTTCTTTTACTCATTGGTCTTAACGGATACACAGGTGTGTGCGTGCGTGCGTGCGTAAGCCTCAGAGAGTCGCTGAATTTCACATTGTAAGTCCTACGCACGCACGCACGCACGCTCACGGATACATGTGTGTCGTATAATGTTTATAACTATCAAGAGAAAGATACCATTGTACAATGAAGCACATATTCTTATACTACATTGTCAGAGTTCTACGCCTTATATATATATATATATATATATATATATAGTCAGAAATGGACTATATATTACATTAGACAGGTTCAGGCTCTTGAAACATCCCACATTGCAAGCTCATACGAATTTCCGCTTAATAGAAGCTTTCGTATACCATATGTATGTGCGTGTATATATATACATATATTCCTGAGAAAGTCGAAACAGCTCTCAGGGCCACTGAATCATACTCACTTAGTAAAAAATCTGTATATATACACACGCAAATTTATATATATCTACATACACATACACACGCAATGAGCTAAGCAGCCTATATATAGTTAGGCATAGGACAATATACTTTCTATAGTAAGTTATTTCAAAAATAAAATACACATAAATTTCATCACTACCTTCCGGATAAACCAAGTAAGCTCGCGTGTACTTGTTTATGTGCGTGCTTGTGTATATGCGTGTGCGTGTGCGTGTGCGTGCGTGCTTGTGCACGTGTATGTTGCTCTGTATGTGCGGTTGCATGGATTTGCTTTCCACCCATAAGTAACTCAAATAACAGAGACCATTACTTAAACCAACCGTACTTAACGTGGCCATATCGGAAACCCGTACGGAATGGCCACATTAAGTACGGATGTTTAGTAAATTGTAAAATTGCCTTAGAAAAATATTGTCATATATATTTATATGCACGCACTCACGCACACAAGCATGTGCGTGTATTGATGGGTATATTGATGTGTGTACATGTGCACGACAGAAGTGCAAACATGAAATATATGTTCATGCCGACTACATTTATATGCATGTTATCTACGTATGCACATGCATAATGTCTGTATATACAACGTATGCATATGCACACACGCATATATATCGCAAGCGTGAGAGTTTAACAAAGATAAATCTAGGTTATGTGTGTGTGTGTTGTCTATGGACATATCAATATATACATAATGTATTCCTTGTAAATACTGGAAGTATATAAAAATGTCTCATAAGCATTTCACACACACATGTACATGTGCGTGTGTGTGTGTGTGGAGAGAGAGAGAGCATTTTGTATCATTCCAGCTAATATGAAAACTACAGTTATATGTATAAGATATGTAATGTTTGTGTTATATTATTTAAGGTACATCATAATAAGTAGAATTACGTGTTCTTATTTATTGAACTTCCACGTGTATAATGCTTCTAAAGATACATTATGTTAAAACAGAACTAAATTATACTCCATTTGAAACTTTATATATATAATATGTATAAATTTCATATATATCAACATATATGTGTTTTAAATCTATGTATGTGTTATTTGGAATTTTATATATGTAATACGTATAAACTTCATATCAACATATATGGGCTTTAAATATGTTATATACACATAAATTTTATTGAATACATAATCATTCTATGAGATTATTATTTTAAAGTACAATACATATTTATAAATATAAATATATATGCGTTGTGAAACATAAAACACGAATCTAACAGTTTCACATATTATTATATTGAAGTAAACAAATGACTTCTATTTATGGCTTGTTTATTATAAATATAAAAATTAAGTATCATAATAAAATGTTTTACATTTAAAACAAACATTTAACGTGTCACCTGCATAATACGGCCCCCCCCCCCCCCAATTAATCACTAATTTGGTGGCGCCGCCTAAATATGGCGGTGCCTTAAGATGAAATATTACATAATATACACGTGGGCAGGACAAAATATGTGCATGTGATATATATACACGCACACACACACACGCGCAATAAACGTGGGCAGAACAATATATGTGTGCATATGATATACACACACATTAGAGATTAATTATAAAATTTTAATTTAAAAAAACTGATTATACACACACATACACATTGGGTGGAATTAGGGAACCGCCGTATTTGGGCGGCACCCCAAATTAGCGAATAATTAGGAGGGGGGCGGTATTATGCATTCTAGCCATTTAACTCAGCTTGACGGTGATAACTATGCACATGATGAAATATTCTCTAGAAATTATCAAACTAAAAGTAAAAAATATTTACATTAAATTGAAATTAGCAATAGATATAATACAAATAATTAATGTGATATGCTTCTACTTTGATAGTTTTTGAATAAATATTAAAGGGAAAAAAAACTGCATCTCTTTCAAGGTTCCGGACTCATTACGTTCCACGTTATTTCTTATCTTATCCGTATTATACCTTAAATACGATGGTAAAGAATATTATATATACCTTAAACATGTGAATTTAAAACGTCATGCGCTTCAACGTCAAAATTAAAATATAATTTTAACACTTAATAATCTTTATAATTAGTTTGGATTTCACGATAGCATTTACTAACATTTGATTATTTATAATATTTATATGCACTCACTTCACTTGTTACTAATTTCTGTAAATGTGATGTGTTATGTGAATATTCTTAAAATGTATTTGAATATTCCCTTGTAATTAGTGAAGAATTTAGAAAATTAAATTATTTATTAATAAATCAGGACAGAGAAAATATAAACACAAATTTATAAATGTATTAGCTGATAAAAGACATTATTTATGTACAGAAAAATATATAAACATCATCTTTAATAATAGAAACTTTATAATATATAAAAGTATAATAGTTAATTATAAAAGAACATACATATATTTTAAATTTAACTTAGCTGACTAATATATATATATATATATATATATATAATATGAGAGTGTAGTTATTTTAAAATATAAAGTGTGAATTGGAGAATGACCTTATAATTTTAAAAATTATTTTAGTAGAATCAATATACATCAATATATCTCTTGTTATATATGTTCATGATAGAACGAGCAACCTCTACCTCTCTCTCTCTCTCTCTCTCTCTCTCTCTCTCTCTCTCTCTCACACACACACACACACACACACTATAGATCATCAAAATCCTTCGGACTGTGTGATCAACTGTCATGTATGTACCGCTTCAACCAAAAAACACACACATTTTTGTATAAATGCATATGTTCGTTCTATATATATATATAAATTATATATGCATAACACTGCATAGATTATACAGAACACTTACCATGTGCTTGCAAGCATACATGATATACACACACAACCCAATGAAAATAACATCGTGAGGTAAACTGCTGTGTGTGTGTGTGTGTAGAATATGGTGTAATACATACAGTTTACCTCACTATATACCCAGTGATATATACCGTAATAAAAAAATGCTACGGATTAGTAATTAAATTAGATTAATAATTAATAAATTAATAATTAGATTAGTAATTAAATATTTCCGTAGCATTTTTCGACTACGGATTTAATCACTGTTATAATATACCACATGCTATGAATATAAATACCACATGTACATATGTACATATGTGTGTGTTTGTATATTTACGTAAATACATGTGCGCATATATATACTATGAATAACATACAAACACAACCATGTATGCACCTGCAATACACAATAAAGATATCGGTGTTGCATATGCAGATCATCTGGTGTGTGTGTGTGTGTGTGTGTGCACCAGAGAGAGAGAGATTATATATATACCAATGAATGCCACATTTTAAATATTAATGGGATTGTTTTAAAAATACTACGAAGAGAAACACCTGAGCAGTTTTTATTCTATGTGTCAAGAAGTTTTTTATATATTTTAAATATTTGATTTACCATGTTCCCCTCAATATAATTTGTTATCATAACGATAACAGAGCATCCTTGTTGCATAAGCATCTCCCAGAAATCTATTACTGTCGATTTTAATGGCCCTTGGTTGAGCTGCAATAAACCTTGGCAGTTTATTACATACACATGTGTGTGTGTGTGTGTGTGTGTGTGTGTGTGAGAGAGAGAGAGAGAATTATCAATATGTAGGATACAAGGTAGCACGTCCACGTAGCCGCTCTTCCCTTGATTAACGCTTTAATATATACTTCATTATCCGTATTTAAACCTCTTTAACTTAATAATTAATAGTATATTTTGATTTTTTTATAATTATTAATTTTTAAAGACTATCATCCAATTAAGATATATCTGTACCATATATTTTATTAGTAAAGTATAAACCCCTTTTGTTTGCTTCAAAATATCTCATGTTGTAAATTAACTTCTTTAAATTCCTCCAACACATATAATAATGTATACATGCAAAAGAGGCCCCTTTTACACTGTCAAATGGATGTCCCTGATTACCTCTCGGTCAATAACACACACACACACACACACGCTCATGTATAATATATACACACATATAAATTTAATAACTATATATTTATATAGATATGTATGTATATAGGTTGTCTTTTTTCTTTCTTCAGGACGAGCTCTCAAAAGAAGAACCATCCTTAGCTGTACGTAAGCCATTCATGAAATGTATGCTCTGTGTGCATGTGTGTGTGTGTGTGTGTGTGTGTGAGAGAGAGAGAGAGAGAGAGAGAGATAATATTGACTTGAAGTTTAATAGTTATCAGCTGAAGAAGCAATTATACGACAATTGGATGCACTCCAAAAGAATGACAATCCTTATGTTGATCGGTTATCACATACACACATATATATAAAGATATATATACATATCTATACGTGTGTGTGTATTCACCAGGTTAAGGATAATAGTATGTATATTAGCCATATATATATATATATATAGCTATGTATGTATGTATGTATATGGATATCCACATAATTATATAATTTGCTCAAATTAATTAAGGGAATATTTAATATATACTCCTTAAATTTATCATATTTACATAAATTTTAAATTTGCATATATACCCTCTACATGTATAATTATAATATTTTAATTTTTAAAATAATAATATATAACGTAATACAAAGGGTAATCTCGATATATTCTAAGAATATTTATGATATAATTTATTTTAAATCAGGACAAGTTATTATTCACGATAGGTATAGCTAATCTTATAATCAATACAAAGTATTATTGATTTATAAAATAATTCAAATATAATAAGGAATATACCTCTTTTATATGTATATAAGCCTTAAGATTGAATATAATTTTTGGTCTTTTTGTGTATTTACTATGTTGTGTATGGGGTACTTACAAATATTAAATCAAAATTATATATAATTCATAAATATTTAGAAAGGGGTACTCACAAATACTAAATAAAAAATATACTTTAATTAATAAAATATTTAGAATGAAACAAATTCAAGGTTATTAAATGTTAAATGTTAAAAATGTCATAGTATAAAATGATATTTTTTAAAATATTATATTATATTGGGACATATATGTTTAATAGGTTGTGTGAGAGCTCGGAATATAAAAATGTGTATATCCATTAGTTCAGAAACCATAACTTATATACAAGAGCGAGTGGTCCAGATTGAATCCAATCCGACGGCTATCAAAATCCACTACGCTAATAATAGTATGTGCACATGCAGCCGTACACGTGGATCTTACATCATCCCCTCCTCTCGGAAGGGTGTAAGTTGGTTAGGGTTCTCTTGTAGACGGGCCCGGATCTGGAGGAACATCAGGAGGAGGCACTGGTGGATCTATAGGCGGCAACAACTTGTTCCCGTTGCACAAAATGCTTCAACCGTTGTACATGTACAATCTCCGGAGGATCGGGTTGAATGTCGTGCCGAACCTCATAAACCTGTGGCCTACTTGCCGTAACACTCGATACGGTCCTTTCCATTGAGGAAGGAGACTCTTAGCTAAACCACGTACCGTAAGCTTGGGAAAACGAACCAACACCAGTTCATCAACCTTGTACTCCGCAGGAGGACGATGATGCGAGTTGTACCGTTGTTGTTGTCCTACTTGTACGCGGCCCAAGTGTTCTGCTGACTCCGCACGAACCAATGGAAGGATGCGTCAGATACCGATCCCATGACCTAGCATCAGCAGCTCGCGGTAACCGAGAAGGCAAACCCAACTCCGTTGGCAACACCGGGTCATGACCATACAAAAGCTTATATGGAGAAGTACCAATGGAACTTTGAACTCCAGTGACATAAGCATATCGGAGAGACGGCAGATAACCATCCCAATCTGAATGTTGAAAGTTCACATACTTTGCGATCATCCCCTTGAAGGTTCTAACAAGCCGTTCCACTAAACCATCTGTCTGAGGATGATAAGCACTTGTGAAAGTGTGGCGTATCCCTAATCGAGATGTCAAAACATGAAATGCCTCAGCCATAAATGCGGGACCATTATCCGAGAGAATTCGCTCCGGACAAGAATGCTGAAACACGACCCGATTCAGGAGAAACTGACCAACAGCAGAAGCAGTCGCACTAGCAAGAGCACCAACTTCTACCCAACGAGTTAGGTAATCAGAAGCAATAATAACGTACTCGTTACCAGCAGTTGACCGCGGAAAAGGTCCCATCAAATCAAATGCCACCAATTCAAACGGACGAGAAACTGCAATTGACTCCAACCGTCCTTCCGAAGCACATGGGGGAGTATTGCGAGCTTGGCACCACACACAACTACGCACATACCGAATCACATCTCCTCGCAACTCCGGCCAATAGAAAGATCTGCGCAGCTTCTCCATCACCCGACGATGTCCCATGTGCCCGCCAAGAATAGGAGAGTCATGGTAAGCATGGAGGAAGCGTGGAATGAAGATTGAAGGCACCACCAACCGCAAAGGATCATCTGGATCAGTCCCCACAAAATAAAGAAGGTCATCCTGAAGGCGATACTGTGAATGTAAATGCCTGAAAGGCAAGTCATCAGCAAGTGATGCAGGATTCTCAAACCCATCACGAAGCCTTCGAATCCACGGCTCAACCTTTTGAGCTTCCCGAACCTCATCCAAAGACGGCAAATCTAACTCTGCATTCTGCGGACACTGAACGTCAAGCACAGCAACTGCTGATGGTACGGAATCTTCATCCAAAAAGTCCACTGAAGCTGGAACAACTGGTTCCTCTGGGGCAACAGAAGAGAGGTGGAAGAGGAGCCCGAGGAAAGAGCATCAGCATCAGCCATGGAACTCCCTGGACGATGAACAACTTCAAAGTCGTAAATTTGAAGTTTCAAGGCCCACCGAGCAGTACGCCCAATCAAATTCTTTCGCTTCAACAACGAAGTGACTGCTGCATGATCACCTTCCAACAACGTCCGCGAACCATGCAAGTAGGCATGGAGCTTCTCAAAACCCCAAACTGCTGCTAGACACTCCTTTTCAGTTGTGGAGTAATTCACCTCTGCTGGCTGCAATGTACGGCTGATGTACGCAATGGGATGTCGTTGGCCAGGAACACTTGTACTCTCCTGCATCAATACACCCCCGAGGCCGATGTCAGAAGCATCTACACGCAAGATGAAAGGACGGTGTAATCCGGGTACGCCAAAACTGGAGGAGTCGTCAACAACTCTTTGAGATCTGCAAATGCCTGCTTGCAATCCTTAGACCAAACAAAAGAAGTCATTGACGATTTCAACAACGCGCGCAACGGTGCAGTACGATCTGAAAGATGATCCAAAAACGACCCAGATATTGTACCTTGCCAAGAAAGCGTTGCACATCATTCACACACTTTGGCGTAGGGAACTTCAAAACTGCAACTAGTTTGTCAGGATCGACTTGCAAACCTTCACGTGAAATGCGATAACCCAGATAAGTGGTGTCCTTTGATCCAAACACACACTTAGATGGCTTCAACTTCAAACCAACTTCCCGCAGTCGATCCAAAACCTTACGTACATCACCGACATGCTCCTCCCACGTTCCATCCGAATGGATCAAAACATCATCGATGAAATCGGCAGTCACCTCCGGCATGTCGCAAAGAACCTCATCCATCATACGCTGGAAAGTTGCTGGAGCATTGCTCAAACCGAAAGGCATCACCAGGAACTCGTACAGGCCAAATGGTGTTCGAAAAGCAGTCTTGGGAATGTCCATGTCAGCCATCGGAACTTGCCAATATCCAGATGCGAGATCTAACTTGGTGAACCAACGGCTCCGCCCCAGTCGATCCAAAAGGTCTGCAGTATGAGGAAGTGGGTACACATCTGAGACGGTTACCTCATTTAACGGGCGATATCAATGCAGAATCGAACGCTCCCATCAGGCTTCGTCACAAGGTGAGGTTCGCACGCCCAAGGACTTCGAGACTTCCGGATAACACCCTTCTCCAACATCTCTTTGACATTCGCTCGTAAGATCTTGAGCTCCTTTGGTGATCGACGCCGAACAGGTACCTTGATTGGCCTAGCTTCTCCAGTTGGAATAGGGTGGCGTGTCGCAATCTTGGCCCCAGATGACAAGTCGAAGTTGAAAAGATCAGCATACTCCTTCTTGAGTTGATCAACAACTACAGCACGACGATCATCTGATGGATCCAAAGAAGAAAAGGAAGAGCATGAAGGGAAAATGGTTGGAAATAAGGGTGAGACAAAAGTGATGGAAGCAGAGGTGGAAGCAGATGGACGAAGTGGAATAGAAGTAAGAGGAATGGAAGAAAGACGAGGGAGAGTCAAACAAGGGGGAGACTTTTCAAAGTCACACTTGGCATGATTGCGAGTTAACCAATCCATACCAAGAATAAGGTGAAAAGCTTGACTCGGCACCACCCGCAAAGATTGAAGCTCGAGCTCACAATCATCCACACGAACAACAATGTCCACTTCATCCCGCGAACAAGCATGAGTATGTCCGTTGCCGTACAGAATGAAGACTGGTTCTACCGCACGACGCAAATGAAGGCTGCAACGTGTAGCAACAGATTGAGAAACAGAGGACAAACTTGAACCTGTATCCACCAACACTGAAAGGAAAACAGGATGAGGTGTGCGATTGAAACGAGCTTGAAAAGTGAAAACCGGATGATTTGGTGCCGAGTGAACCCCTTGATGATACTCCCGAAAGAAAGATGGAGGGGTCACTAATTTATTCGCACGAGGACCCTCCTCTACTCGTGCGATTCGTCGTTTCCCGGAAGATCCACCGCATCACAACCTTCCACTGCAGCAGCACCAACCGGACGTTGTTGACGCCATGGCCTCCATCCTGGAAATGGGGGACGCCAATCGGGAAACCGTTGACAGCGCCGATACGTGTGTCCAACCTCATCACATGCCCAACAACGAACTGCACGTCCACGTCCTCGTCCACGGGCCCCACCTTGTGCTGGTACACGAGCGGCAACAGCCTCAACCTCCATCGGAGCAGGTCCATCCCCAACATGGAGTGGAACAAGAGCACGTGAAGGCACAAGTGGGAGAGGTGACGACTCATATCGTTGTGCCAGCCTCAAAGCATCGTCAAGAGTCACTGGAGCTAGTGCATGCACAAGCCCCACAAGGTCTTGACGAAGTGCTGGCCACAACATACCTAACTTGATGCGTTCCGACATGTTAGGTTCTGCACGCAGCAAAAGGCTTCGAAAGCGAACACCAAACTGCATCACCGACTCAGATGGCTCCTGACGAATACGATGCAACTGCTGAAAAGCATCATCACAGTCGTCCGCATGCCCAAATGCACGTTTGAAGATCTCTGGAAGAATATTCCAATCTCCACGAGTTGCAACGTCCAGACCATTGTACCACTGCAACGCCGTCCCTTGAAGACAAGTAGGAAACTCGCGCAAACACTGAGCACCGTCCCACGAATGATATGTGGCAACCACAGTGAAGTGGTCAAACCAATGGTACACATCATCTCCAGGATTTCCGCGAAAGAAATCCGGTCGGACACGGGGGTTTGCAACATGCGTAGGAGGAGTACCCTGGCCTGTGAATGCTGCCATCAACTGAGAATGATTGTTCAGTTGCACACGCATGGCATCCAACAACTGCATGAGTAACTGCTCCACAGACAAGGGATTTGTCTGTTGTGGATTCATGGATGAAGAAGAGACAAAATCCACAAGAAAGGAATAGATCTAGACAATGGAAAAGCTAGACCTAAGAAGACAGAGAAAAAAGACACAAATCCGAGCACTCCGTAGGGACAATTAGAGGTGCCCCTCACCTCCACCAATGTGAGAGCTCGGAATATAGAAATGTGTATATCCATTAGTTCAGAAACCCTAACTTATATACAAGAGCGAGTGGTCCAGATTGAATCCAATCCGACGGCTATCAAAATCCACTACGCTAATAATAGTATGTGCACATGCAGCCGTACACGTGGATCTTACAGTTGTATTTTGGACCTAAATATAATAACATACAAATTAATTATATATTTTTATTATTTTCTAAATATATTTTGATTGAAATGTATGACACTTTAAATTAAAGTTTGGGATATATATATAATATAAAATCTTAAAATGTATATATGTAATATAACAATTTCAAAAGTATATATGAATTTTTTGATTATTTAAACAAGTAAATATATAAACAATATTAAAAGAATCCTAAAATGTTTATAACTTAGGTATATATAAAGAATAAAATGTTATGTTTAATATTTTTACCTTTAAAACCTCGTGTAAAATAAATATTAAATAAATTAAAACAAAATAATTTTATTTTAATGAAAAAAAAGAAAACCTCAATTATATTGTTTTTTAAAATTAGTTTTTTCAAAAGTTACTTATTTATATCGAGTTTATGCTTTTTATTTAATTTATATCATTGTTTTAAATTCATAAATAATTATATGTGAAAATTCAATTTTTGATTTTTTTTCTCATAAATATCATATAATATTATGAAGATTCAACCTTGTTATTTTAATTCATAAATAATCCTATGTCAAAATTGATTTTTTCATGTTTTAATTTCATAAAAAAATTTATATAAAATTTAATTTTTGATAAATAATCATATAATTATAAAGATATAACATTTGATATTTTAATTTCATAAATAATTATATGTGAATATTGAATTTTTTTGTTTTAATTTTATAAATAATCATATGTGAAGATCGAATATTTTATATTTTAATTTCATAAATAATCATTTCTGAAGATTTATTTTTTGATATTTATTTTGTTTATTCAAATTAAAATTCATAAATTTTAAAATTAACATGTGCAATTTTATATTATTATAAGCTCTTTATATATATACACACACATACACATAATATATCCCTAAAATATATCTTATTTACATATATATTCCTAAAAAAATTTAAATTTACATATATACTCTTATGAAAGTTTTAAATTTATATTTATACTTTTAAAAACTTCAATTTTTATATTTTAATACTTAATAAAAATTATGTATTTAACTTATAACATATTTAGAATGAAATAAAATGAAGTTTATTAATTATTAAATGTTTAATAGCAAATGCTCATAATAACTTTTTTATATAAAAAAATTTCATTATATTATTTTGTAATATATATGTTTAATTGATTTCATTTTGAAATTAAATATAAAAAAATATAAATTAGTCATAAAGTTTTCTTATAATTTTTAAAGTATATATTTAATTTTTTTTAATGATTTTATAAATCTCATTTATACCCTATAATTTTTTTATTATTAATACTTACCTATAAACCAAATATAACATTTATACTTACAGGTATATAATGATTACATATAATATATATTAATGTTTACAAGTAATATATGTAGTTGCCTATATTATTATATGTAATTACTTGTAATAGTATCACTTATATATTAATAATATAAATAATGTGTATATTACATGTGAGCATGAATAATTATAAATGTTATTTATTAACACTAATTATTCTTATAAGATTTTATAGAAAGGATTGAGTACATGTAAATATAAATATTATTTGTGTAGGATGTTTTTACGAAAATATATTTTAAAATCATTGTTTTTATAAAATGTTTTTAAGAAAGCATATGTTTCAATGTTATTGTTTTTATATGATTTTTTTTTTAAATGTTTCAAATTTAAAATGTTTTATAAATCTCATTTATACTTTATAAAAATATCTTTTTATTAATACTTACCTATAACACCAATATAACATTTATATTTACATGTATAAATGATTACATACATACATTAATGTGTATAAGTAATACATATAATTGCCTGTCTTATTACCTATAAATACTTATAATAGTATTACCTATAATTTCTTAACAATAATAATATAAATATTGTATATATTACATGTGAATATGAATAATTATAAATATTATTTATTAACACTAATTATATTTATAAGACTTTATAAGTGTATTTATATAGGAAGGATGGGGTACATGTAAATATAAGTATTGCCTATATCATGTAAGCTATATAATTAACATTATTTATTAATATTTAAAATAACAAAATATATAAAATATAAATTTAAAATTATAAAATGATGTTATTTTAGTAATTAGCAAGTGAGTTATGTAATTACTTAATACTAATAAGTATAAATATTAATATATATTATTATAAACATAAACTACTTATATGAATCCTAACTTGATTATTACAATGAACTTTTGTATAATGGATTGTTAAGAACAATCCATTCATGTTCAGTCTCATGTGTAATAATAATAATAAAAAAAAAAAATTTAATTGATAAAAAGCATGTTGTTATTGTTGTCTAATAAATAAGTAAATAAAAGAATCTTATTATAAATTTATTTTTCACATTTAACTTAATAATTAATAGTATATTTTGATTTTATTTTTTTTATAATTATTAACTTTTAAAAACTATCATCCAATTAAGATATATCTTTAAGGTATATTTTATTAATACTAATTTTTGTAATTACGTACATGTGTGTGTGAAACAATGTATATAATTACCATTTTGTTTGTCTTGTTGCTTCAAAATATCTCATGCGTGTATATTTGTGAATATAGGCTATGGCGTGCAGTCTTCCTTGTAAGTTTACTTCTTTAAATTCCTCCAACAAATATAATAATATATACATGCAAAAGAGGGCCGTTTTACGCTGTCAAATGGATGTCCCTGATTACCTCTCAGCAGCTTGGTGAATAACACACACACACACACACACAAGAACAAAGCACACGCCACACGTATATAAATTTAATAAATACATGATGTATGTGTGTGTGTGTTCGTGTATTGTCTTTATTTTGTTTTCAGGACGAGCTCTCAAAGGAAGAAACCAATTGGCCCATCATTAGCTGTAAGTTGAAATGTGTGATCTGCGTGTGCGTGCGTGCGTGCGTGTGTGTGTGAGTGTGATATAATATTAACTTGAAGTTTAATAGTTATCAGCTGAAGAAGCAATTATACGACAATTGGATGCACTTCAAAAGAATGACAATCCTTATGTTGATCATGGTGTAGAGGTTATGTACAGGGTACACAGACATACATGTATATATCTGTATATGTGTGTGTATGTGCGTGTGTGTGTATATATATATATATTACATAAAGTGTTGGATATTAACAGTTCGCAAGTATCGATCCATTTAAATGCTCAAAGTACTTTGGTCCATACATAGACCTTGGCCAAGTAAGATTTTATTAATAACCAGTGATAATGAATTTATTAATTTTAAATTAACTGAATGAGAATATTCTACTCACAGTTTGACAAGTTCAGGAGAATCTTTCATCATTCAACCTTCAGAGTCATGCTTAATCACCGTGAAAGGAGAGTTATAAGCAGTTTACATATCTCCGAGGTATAACACACACACACACACACACACACACGTGTTACATATATATCAGTGTCTTTTATGTGTTACAGCATTTGTTTAAGCAACGTTTATCAATACAAGGACTTCGTCCTCAAGAATCTGGAATATTCGAATTTACACTTATTCAGGTGACTTATACACACATATGTAAATAAATAAATGTATATTTTATATAAAACTTAATGCAGATGTTCGGTGGCAGCTGGGATGGATATTGGTTAACAAAAAACCTTTACCATGAGGGGTAAACAAGTTTTTACTATATTATATACATTTTCTACACGTACACACGCGCGTGCACACACACACACACACACACACATCTCTCTTGCCCTTTTAAGGCCTTCATATCATTAGTAATATATTCATCTTAAATATGCATCACACACGCACGCACACACGCACGCACGCACGCACAATTATAACAAAGAACGTTCAAACACCGTCTTTTTGTAGTTGGTATCTGTGTATACTCATGGTTAATCATCTCGAACAAGCCTGGGTTTTGGGAAAAGTTTCATCAAAATAATATATACCATTAATATGACGCATGGGATCTGCCTATACATGTTTTTAATATACAAACATTATATTATATCCGTATAAATCATTAAGTTGGTCACACATATATACACTATATTAGTAGATGACTTGTGTATTGCTCAATATCTACTATACATTTTGCATATAACTGATGAAAACAAATAAAAATGTACAAGATGGAAGTGGAGTTCACTTCTTTCCCGCCAAGCTTCAAAAAACAGCAATTGCTGACACTACCTGAATGATTAAACGCGTAATTATATGTTAATTACATGATAATTAAGTTAATAATTAACACTAACCTCAGGGTCATGGTTTTCTTCTGTTGTTGTTGTTGTTCTTCTTCCACATTAGCCATACTAAGAAGCTCTCTCGCCTTGGCATGTGTCTTCGAGAAAGTCCACATGCTCTTCAGCTTGCTGTCCTCGAATACCTCCACGTCAGCTAAGAAAGACGCACACACTGGCTTGTGGTCTGAGAATGTAGACTCTCCCCTTCCGTACTGCAGCAGCCGTACCCCGTTTCCGTGCCATAGTATCCTATCACACCTACATTTGTGACACTTCAGTGTATGTACGTTCGTATATGTATGTATACGTGTATGTATACATACGTACCACGCTGGAGTTCTTCGTTTTTCACCGGGTTTAACCAAATCACCACAGTATCGGTTACTGTCAATCACGTACTTATACGTTGGAGGGAAATCAATGGATCCTTCTTGCCAACCATCGAATGCTCGTCCTGCCATCTTCTCCATTCTCAACTGCAATTAATTAATTAAATTAGTATTAAAACTTAACTAATGTTTAACTTACTTGATCACGTCTTAAGAGGGTTTGGTAATCTCGCTTTGCAATCATTAGCCTGGTCTGAGTGTCTGATATCGCAATGCGATAGTTGAGATCTCCAAGCCAGATCTTTCGGCTGCATAACCATATATTTACTTCTCTCTGTATACACCACACGCACGCACACGCACACGCACGTACTCGTGATCCATGATGTTCTCGGGCATTTCAGGCCATGTAAACTTGGGTCGCTGGAAGTAAGTTCTTCGCATAATCTCCGTGAAGTCTGCATTTCTTCGCAGTTCATCCACTTCCCTCTCTCCAGATGTCAAATGCGAACAGATAAAACAGAAACTCGTCTCATGCACAGACATGCTCACCGATATAGACCCCTGCAAAAGATATATATACGTCGCTGTACAAACTGATGCGTATACGTACATGACGTATACGTATATATATATACCTTGTTGCCGAGGTATCCCATCAATCCGCACCCAACACAGCATACTTTGACATTACGAATGACACTCTTCAGTTGGTGTCTCGCCCACACCGTGATAAAAATGCCCACCATCTGCTTGCTTACGATCCTCACAAACCGCCCGTTGTTCTGCGCGCAGCAGCAGTCCGCCGCGTCGTCGTCGTCCATTGTGACCCATCCATCGCCCAATGCATCGATCGATCTGGAGGAGAGGTGTTGCCGGACGGAGGAACCGCGCGGTTTGGGTCTGGATGGCGGGAGTATAACCGTGTCTATTGTGTCACATGAGATACTTCTCCGGTGGAGCGACGAATCTGGAGTTGCCCTGTTCAGAGTTTTCCGTATTAGATTCTCCCATTTGTTAGCTCTTCCATCTTGTTCTGCTCCGAGAACATTCCCCGCATTCAATGGTACAATCTCTTGGAAACTAGAAATACACCCCATCAGTATCTTGTATGTGTATGTGTATGTGTACTGTGTACGTACCCAATAACGTAGATGTCTGCAAGTTCTTGGTCTAGTGAAGTGTTTAACCATTCTTCTAAATCGAGATCGCTTCTTGGTGATCTCCCAGCTACGTTCCATGTTCCAGCGACTATCCTATTAAGAATATACGAATGTCAAATGTGGTCCTAGAAATTTAACTAGAAATGTACCTGATTTCTTGAGTGTTTATATGCTCCGAGAAGAGGGTCTCCGAAATCCCACGCACAAGCATAGCAGGAACATCCCTGGGAGAGTATTCTGCAAAACACACATATTATAGAGAGAGCGAGAGAGAGAGAAGCACATACTACCATTATCTAGATCGCTGAGTGACTCCTCTGAGCAGCTCAGTTCTCCATTGCTCGCTTGTGCAGTTCCAGAGGACTTTAACAGCCTCCGGATCAGCTGTCTGGGCCAGAACTCTGTTCTCTTAGCTCCCATTGTGGATAAAATGTACAGAATACACTCGATCAGCCCATAAGAAAGACAAGCAAGACCCAAGTGCTGTAATACAGATATAAGAAAAACCCACAAAGCTTTGCTGATGAAACAATCGGTACTGTGTCCGAATTTTGCTACAAACCCAATGAGACTGAGTACTTTGTGAGGATTTTTGTTATATATCTCTGTGGGAAATTTCCCCAAACAGAGTACAGGAGGACTTAAGACAGACACTGTAATATGCCAAGACAGGCGCCTCTGTTGTTCTTGCGATTTGGCGTGAGAATCGATGTCAATCTACTTACCTGGCTATTAGTAGCCGTAGCAGGAGAATATGCCGACGGAATATTCTTTCCCCACGTTTACCCTGTCCCGTTTTGTCGGGTCATTTCCACTGTTTCTTTTCAATCATATACGTGCGCGTGTGTAAATTATAAAGAAAGTGTAAGGTGGTCATGGAGTTGATTAAATGTCTACTAGGGTATAGGTTAGGTTAAGAATTTGCAGAGTTTAACATAAATGCAGGTTGGTCCGGTGATTGAATACAGATTCTCACATGTAAAACCCCTTCATGTGTACCTATACCGTATTTAATTTGTTCCTTATGTCTAAACTAGACAAGCTAGTTAGGTGTGCCAACTTGAACTGTCAAGGTAACCGTACCCTAATTTTATTATAATTCTTAATTTTTACAATATTTTATATTCTTTTTGATATATTATATTAGCTAGTTTTTTTTCTTTCTTGCCGTGGATACATCCACTGAGAATTCGAGGAACTGATTGTGTGGGGTAGAATAGAAGTTGATAATATCATATATACACACGTATATGTATGCACACACGTGTATACATGCTACTACGTGATGCTTTTGATCGTGTGACTCGTGTTGGAAGGTTACTCCCCTGCAGATTAAACAATGTGTTTCTAAGTATGTTCCTAGTATGTTCATTGTCTTAGGACTCGTGCTATGCTAATGTTTAGTGGGAAATCGCATACAAACAAGCCGACATTGAGTTTCTTATGTTTAGTGATTCATCAACTTCAAAAGCATGCTTTAATATAGATGTTAAACCTTGTTAACTGATAACTGGATGGGAATTAACAACTAAAAATTAGTGGCTAGCATTAAGTTTAAGAACGCGTGTTAACAGTTAATTTATTCATCATCTAGTGTATTAACTCGTGGCTTCATCTGCATGTATTAATTAATACCTATATGTACGAAGATTAAGAAAACTAGTGGGTGAGATTAACAACTAATGACTCGTGGCTAAAATAAAATATGTTGATGTTCATCTGCAATGTATTTGGATGAGTTTAACAGGTACGTAACTATAAACTAATACCTAAATGTAAGGCTTCATGTTTGAATTTCTATATACGGTAAGGAGATTAAAAAAACTAGTGGTTGAGATTAAAATAGACTTGAGTATATTATTAATTAGTTAAATTAAGTAATCATCTTTCTTTCGTGTTTCAGAATTCTCCAGCCACCATTATACCTACAATTCAAATATGAATTGAAATTTCTGGCGCCATTTTTTTATTATTGTACTAGGAATTGAACCCTGACAATTACAAAACTGCAGTAGTACGTGAGGGAAAGTTGACGGGCCACGTTCCCATGCGTGTGCGTGCGGGCTGTCCAATGATGATGGACAATGGCACATCATGTACACACATACATACATGCCACGCGTCGATAGAAACGACACCACCTTTTGTTTTCTAATTGTCATGGAGAAAATATATAGAATATTTTCATGTTTGGTGAACCAGATATAATTGAATAACTAAATTACCCTTTACACCTTAAAAAAAACCTAAACACACACCTTGATAGTGGAATCTGCCACCTTTCCCGCGTGTGCACGGACAATGCCAAGTGTTGCATGTAGAAGAAGATGACGTGGAAACGCAAAGAACACAAGGTCAAATGTTGCAAGATATACATAATATATATACGTATATACACGTCTTTTATTGGGTGTGCGACGATCGAGGAGATGAGAATGAAATCAATTTCACACAAAGCAACTAGCAGCAATAACAGAAGAATATATATTTGTATATTATAGTTGTGACCATGGAAATATGTATATAAAATCATTAATTATATAAGTTCCAATGTCTAGAAGTTTCCACATAACTATATAGTGTGGTCCAGTAGCCCTAAAAAGAGACAAGCTTTCAAAGTCATCAAAGTTTGCAGCAGAGATCTCTACTGAGATTTCATAGGTATCTCTACATATAGCATTGTTGTTCATTTCCTATTGGAGACATCTAGTCAGCTAGTGACGTGTATGCCGACGTGGATCCCATTTGAAAACAGGTGTCGAGTCGCCGGTCTTCCCTTCCGCAGTGATGTAGGCTTCTTAGCAGACATACCATACATGCCATACATGATACATTGATGATGACGCATACGGCTGTAAAGCATCATCAACGGCTACCAGGAAATATTCTCCAGGGAATATTCTTGAATTATTCCCTGGGTTGTTGTCCTACTTTTCATTTTATCTTTGACCGTCGTTTTCTTATATTTTACGATAACAACGTTAAATACGATATCAACCAATAGTTTGATTGATTGATATTTTGGTTAAATTAATATATAGTTCCAATGGTTTAGTTAATAATTTAATTTATTTATAGTTATGCAATAGTTGATTGATTGATATTTGCTAACTTCGTGTTTGTCACCTTAGAACACAACAAACCCAACTCCATAGTTGATTGATTAATTATTATTATTTATCAATGTCATAGGTAAGAATATTTTCTTGGCACACCAAAATCTACTTTGATCTTAACAACGATATAAAGCAATATATAATCTATAAAACAACACACACACACACACACACACACACACGCATGCCTTATCCACGCACTTTGGGAACATATAAACGGAAAGATGCTTCCTTGTTTTATATTGACTACAGTATATATATACATGTGCATATTATATAATAGAATGTCATAAGGCAGTGAACCCTCACGCACGCAAGGCTTTGGAAACTAGCAATATTGGGACGTGTGTGTGAATCATAAGACTCAGCAAAAAAAGCCTTGTTTTTTTATATGAAAAAGAAATATTTATTAATTAATTTTTAATTATTTAATTATTAATAAATAATAATTCTATGAGTAAACAGGTTATGCATCAGAGCTCACCCTTTTAACCGACATCGAGGTCTAACTTCTACAACGGGCAAAGAGGACAGTGTATATTGTATAATTTTAAATCGTATATTATTATTAATTATAAATATAATTAAATATATTATATGTAAACATGCATATAAGGACATGTTACATATATTAAATTACACATACACATGGGAAGTCACAGAGTCATGTGTAAGAAGGATATGTTACACTCATGAGGTCGTTGTATGAACGAAAACTAAGGAAAATCTGTAGTAAAATATTAAATAAATAAATAATTTATTAAATAGCTTACGTAAAATCTATAAATTTTCAAAATATTAAATAATTAATTAATTTATTAAATAATTTATGTAAACTATATATCAAAGTTGTCACTCTCCAATATTAACGATAACGTTGAATGGTGAAAGGTACATTCCAGTCAAACAGGGAATGAAATATTCTTACCCAGAGGACTTTTCAAATTGATAATCAGTGAAAGAGAATATAATAAGAATAATGATGTTAATATTTATTTATTTTATTAAATATTATTAAATGTTTTATTAAATATAATATTTAGTAATTATGCTAATTTTTATTAAATAATATCATATACTCATAAATTCAGAAGAACATGTACAAATTAGTAATAATTTTTATATAGCATCTATCATCTTACACGTAAGCACTTATTTATTTATTAAACCAATCAATAATGCTTAGTTTGACAAACTTCAAGTGTTAAGTATTTTAAGTGAAAAACTGACAAATGTTTCCCACTTGTCATGGTTATCTTATTTTAAGTTAATTAAATATTTAATTTTCACTAATTAATAATGCTTAGTTTGACAAACTTCAAGTGTTAAGTATTTTAAGTGAAAAACTGACAAATGTTTCCCACTTGTCATGGTTATCTTTTAAGTTAATGTCACCATTAAATATTAGTTTTAAAAATATATAAGTAATTGACTTTTTTTATTTTATTAATACACTCAAAATGAGCTGTTGCCCGTTAACTGATAGTTTTAGCTCCTTATTTATATTGAAAAACTATATAAAATCAGATATAATAATATCTTGTCCTTTCCACGTGTCATTTATATTTAGCTTTTCTTACATATACATATATTTTTATAGAGATATATTTGAACAAAACACACACATACAATGCATATATTTTGCATATGCATGGGCGTGCATATGCGTGTGTGTATGAGTGTGTATGTACACTGAAAAGATAAAGGGTAAACGACAAGTGAGTAGTCTATATTTGAATATTCTTTTAAATAAAAGTATAGCATTTGAAAGTAATACAAAAAACAAGTCAATATACTCGTGTCTCTCTAATTAAAATTTGAAATGTGTAAAACTAGATTGACAATGTTATAACTACGACGAATATGAGATATTTTCACATATTTGATACTTTGCAGCTGTATGTACTATATTGTTGAATAAGTTGTATATGTATGACTAAAGTTTAAACACACACACACACACACACACACACAAGTCGGTGCATGTGTGTGTTTATGTGTATATATGTATATGTAAGCTATTTACAGGACGATTTTGAGCAGTCTATGCATTTGTCACAGCGGACATATATATTATTTTATCAATTAGTTACACTAATGTGTGTGCAGTACGTGCGTGTGTGCATGTATGTATTAAGGGTTTAGGTATCCTTATGATTTATATTAAACTACTAATATATTATAAATTTTATATAATTAAAACCTTTAAAACAAAATTAAATTCAAATAAAATCTAAGAGTCGGTCATGCAGCTCCGTATCATAATTCTGTACAATGCATTACCAATATTTAATTCATTTTACATAAAATAAAACATGTCTATTTAAAGATGTTTTAATTTTTTTTTTTATTAATTATGAATTTATTTAACTAAAGTTATGTTGCAATTTGTGTGTTCATATACATACATATGTATGTATATATACACACTGTGTCTGACGTATGTATAAGCGTTTGAAAGGGTTGAATAGTAAAATTTTATATATATATAGGACACATTGAAGTGATCAAAATAAAATTTAAACTATCCAATTAAGTGAATAAATGTAGAATAATTTTACATATATATACATAAATTATAACATCACTAAAATTATTTATTTAATATTTAATGAGATGCTTAGTTTGACAAATTTCAGGTGTAATTATTATAATAAGGTATTTATTTATAAGTGAAACATTGACAAATGTTTTCCCACTTGTCATCATCTTCTAATTATGCTCTTTATATGTGATCACTTAACTATTGGTTTAATATATATATGTATTGACTTCCTTTTATTATATTAGTTTAATATTACATGATTTGACTTCTACCTATTGAATATTTTGTTTTTATGTGATTAGTTCTTTTATGATATATTATAATACATTGTCTGTGGGCCTTACATTACCATTTGTATGCGATGGTTACGTATGCAGGTATATATTACGTGTTTTATACACATACACACATTTATGTATGTACATGGTATATCTATCAATAACTATATATATATATATAGCAATTATTCCTAATGTTATGAATGTATGTGTACACACACATATATGAATAATTTAAATCTTTAGAATAAAATAAATGTTTTTTAAAACAGTGATCTTGATTTAATATATATTTATTTTCTGTAAAATATCTAGGTATTATTTATTACTTCTATTAAAAGCATATTAATAATGAATATTAATCCTATTCAATCAACGAAAGATCAATATTATTTAAACTATTAATTATTTAATTTTTCTGTATCATTTTTTATTGATTACCTGAATAAGAAAAATAATCTTCTAATCACGTTGAGATTTTCGACGAGGAGGTATCCCTAGCCACCCTTTCATTCCATCGTACACCACAAACCCAATGGCCACAGAAGGAACAATCTGCACATCATACAAATATATTAGACAAAGAGAGCGCTATGTTAAATACTAGGCTAATACAGTTATTTAGTTTTTAAAAGCATTAATTATTTATAAACATTATAGAGCTTAATATATTTATAATACTTCACCTTCATATAGTTTATAGTTACGCCTGAGAATGTCTGCCTCCAGCCTTGATTACGCACCACATGTACAAGACCGTCCAAAGTTCCTTTGAACGCTCGCTGTTCTGTTTCAACCTGCATTATAATATATATATATATATATACAAACTACTTTGTGTGTGTGTGTTGTTGGGTGTGTGTGTGAGAGAGAGAGAGAGAGAGGTGTAAATAGCTCTTACTGCTTATACTTGGTAAATACACATACGAACCTTTCATATACATCAACGGACATACAAACATAATATATATATGTACGTATATTATGGTTTTACCTGCATTTGACGGCGGACAACGTCAAGTGGATATGTGAAAGTCTGTCCAACCAGACCGGCCACTGCTCCACATGCAAGTTTTGCAAATAAAGAGTTTTCCTGCCCTAGATAAACACCCTTTTAAACTCTCATACAAATAGAACTTCAAGCCTGCATATGGTAAAATCCCATACAAAGTTGGACTGTATACACAGTAGGTTAGTACTAAACTCATAGGCATCTATATATAATTCATAAGTTACATTTTTAAGAACATTTGAATATTGAATGTTAACATATATATAACAATGATGAGGATTACCAATCCTTTGTAAAGGCCACGTACACCAGCTTCCCTGTAAACACTTCTAAAAACATGACCGAGGTCGCTATATACTGGCTGAGCGTTAGAAACCTGCAACAAACGTGCATTGCATGGGATGAGAACAAGAGCGATTCTTATGTGTACATATATATTATCATTAATAATTAATTTGTATCAAAATTTTAACACATAAGTTCAATAATTAACTGATTAATGTCAAACCTGATAAGCTAATCTTGTACGAGCGAGATCCAATGGGTATGTGCAAAGGACGGCGGTCCCTCCTGCCAAAGATCCCGCGAAAAGGTGAACGGACGGTCCAGCCGAAGGATACATGTCAGCTAACCATTGGCCGTATCTCTCATACGTCATAAAATGTAGAGCAGCGTACGGTACTATCCTTATTACTGCTGCCCCGTTTCCCCTGTATAATAAACATGTATTTACATATAAAAAAATACTAAGTATATATAACATATATTATATACATTGAGAATATAAACTTTGTTTATACCGTGAAATCCTAATGAACTTAATGTTTTTGTTTTTAAGACTTTGTCTATAAAAGTACGCTATTGTGTGTGTGTGTGATGTGTGTGTGTGAGAGAGAGAGAGAGAGTAAGAGAGAGAGAGAGAGAGGATTTACCTATAGAGGCCCCAGAAGCCTTCAGTCTTAAATATGAACCTTAGAGACCTCCATACTCCCATGCTTTGGAAATTACCAAGCCGGGTCTACAGGGAAATTACTTACAAAAAGTTTAGAAAAATCACAAAACTAGAGAGAGAGAGAGAGTTAGAGTTTACATAACACTGTATGAGAAACATGGAATATGAAAAGGACTTCTCAAAAGTCTACAGGAAAAAGCTCACTGAAACAAAATAATATACAGATAATGGATCAGTAAATTATCTGTTTAATGATTAACTATGAATTACACCCGAGGGATGCATTCCACACTCATGCACACACACAAACACATTTATGTGGTCGCTCTCCCCTATATGTGTGTGCGCGTGCGTGCGTGTATGTATATATTTCTAGTATACATACCCAACTAAATACAGACACATATGGTGGGGAGTGGGGATGAAACGTAAATAAAAGAATACGGACGCCGCGTATAACATGCATATAAATGTAAGTATGCATAAAAAGCAAAGATTTAAATAATAATAAAAGCAAATTCTATACAGTGTATACAGTGTATACACACAAAATGTATAGAATATACGCATATACGCTTTGTGTCCTCGTATGAAAACGTGTCTTGTGTATACTGTGTGGTATCTTGTTCTACCTATGCATTACATATATCCATATACATAATATATGTTCTGTTTAACACGCGTGACAATACATAATGTATAGAATTTGTACCTGGAAGAGTATTTGATGCGCTCAAGCGGGGCAACAGCGGTTTTAGCGAACCCACCGGCAACTCCGCCGGCGATGAACTCCCGTACGTAGATGGGCATCGAATCGCGGATCAATACGATCCCCTTGGTGTCGTTCACGCCATTGAGGTTGAGCTCCGCTTGCCCCGTCTGCTCCATGGCGCCGCAGCGCCGGCATCACAGGCCAGAATCAGATCCAAGAGCCCTAATCCAAGAACCCTAAAACAGGGAATTAGGGCACTTTCGTAAAGCAGCTTACACATTGTTTATTTTAAAACTTTATTTATATGGATGGAAGCCGTGTGTTTGTGTATGTATATCTGCATATATATATATTATATATATATATATATGTATGTATGTATGTATGTATGTCTGCCTATGTAGATATTAAGATTGTGGGTGTTTAACAAGTAAATTATAATTTATAATTTTTTAAGTTGAATAAAATATATACAATCTCATGACTTTTAATATAATATTTTAAATTTATAATTTATAAACCCTAAACCGCTATTCGGCTATGGCGGCGTGCGAGAGAGGCGCTCTTGCAAGGTGGGCGAGCGCGCAGCCTCTTCTCAAGAATGCAGCCAATCGCAGCATTGTTAGAATGCCACGTGTCAGATCAGCTGCCGTCGAGATTTCAGCTCCGGTGGGCAGAGTGAGCTCCAAATTCGCCCAGCTTCGCGATCTCAAAAAGGTATGTATCTAATTAATTCTTTATATACATGATTTGCATGTGTGTGTGTGTGTGTGTGTCACAGCATAAGACCAAATGGGATATATTATATATATATATATTATATATATATATATATATATACTCCAGGTTCATTGGGTAAATTATCGGGAGAAGGTTGTGTGTGGCTGTTCAGATACATTTATGTGTGTATATATGTGTGGTTGTGTCCTTATATATTTATTCATATATAGCTAAAGACCCAGTGTAATTATATATGTGTATGTATGTATGTGTATATATATACATGAATCTTTTAATTTGGTTTTTAGTTTTTAATTGGGTAAATGATCGTAAGAAGGTTGTGTCTGGCTGTTTGTGTATATGCAGATACATTTATGTGTGTATATATGTATGGGTGTATGTTGTATATTTACTCATATACAGGCAAAGACCCAGTGTAATTATTACTGTATAAGTTGCTGGGAGACACACATACACATATTATCAAGTTAAACATTGGTTTGTTTAGACCAAATGGTATCCATGCATGGACTTATTTGATTTGATACATATAGACTTCAAGCTCAACATGATCGTGAGAAGGTTACGTTATATATACACATTATACATTTGTGTATATGTATAGGTGGCTTTGATTCCATATATAACGGCTGGGGACCCCAACTTGGAGACGACGGCTGATGCTCTCAAGATACTGGATGCTCAAGGTGCTGATATCATTGAGCTTGGTGTACCTTACTCGGACCCTCTTGCTGATGGTCCTGTCATTCAGGTGTGTATACTGCGTGTGTGTAATATTGTTTATTCATAAATACAAGAACTATATATAGATCTTCGGAAGAGTCATATTGTGTTTAAACCATGTAATGAGAATCTCTCTCTCTCTCTCTCTCTATATATATATATATATAATATATTTTTTTTTTTTGTGCGCACGGGTGTTTGGACTTAGATGCAGATGGAATACGCATCACTTGTTATGTTGGTGTCCAAATGTAATATATGATATGTGTATGCGTATATCTGATATCCGTGTGTATTATACACCTGCCAGGCAGCCTCTACAAGAGCTCTGAGCAATGGAACGACACTAGAATCTTTCTTAGCATGGTTCATGAGGTACAACATAAACATGCACACACACATGTATTTGTGTGATTATGTACATATAGACATACATAAATATGACCCATTGTATATCGTTATATAGGACTCAGTGGACACGATTTTTCTTTATTATTTACTACTGTTTTCTTTTATGTATCTTTTCTTCTGGATAATATTATTAAGTTTATATATATAATTACACATTCAAATGTATACTTTAATCAGGTGGCACCCACTTTGACAGCACCGTTGGTTATATTCACGTACTTTAATCCCATACTTAAACGTGGTATTGGAGAATTATGTGCAAGCTGTTAAGGCAGCTGGGGTGTCTGGTAAGTCGACACAATATGCACACCAAAGACACATTCGCATACATATTTAGCATATATGATGCTCTGTGTGTATCTGTTATATGCACACACATACACAGCACTGGACATGGCCGTATGCATACAGGGCTTGTTGTTCCGGATCTGCCACTAGAGGAGACTAAAGCTTTGAGAGAATATACGGCAGCGAATGATATTGAGCTTGTAAGCATCAGGTACCATTACCATATATTTACCAGATCAATAATCTGGTAAATAAAAGAAAGACAATCGATTAACACTTAATTGTGCAGGTGTTACTGACAACTCCGACCACACCTAAAGAGAGAATGCAAGAGATTGCAGAATCGTCCAAGGTTTTATTTATCTTGTAGGTGTTGTTCATATGTGTATATATATGTGATCTCTCTCTCTCTCTCTCTCTCTCTCTCTCTCTCTCTCTCTTATGTGTGTAGGTGTTCATGTGTGTCATCTCTCTCTCTCTCATTGCCTGTTTACATATATGTGTATTTATGTGATCTCTCTCTCTCTCTCTCTCCTCTCTCTCTCTCTTCATTGCCTGTTTACATATATTATACTCAATCTTCAAGGTAAGCTTGACGGGTGTAACGGGAGCTCGTTCCTCGGTAAATAGCAGGTCGAGGAGCTCCTAAAGGATCTGAAGCAGGTTAGCCATGAATTATGTGTGTGTGTGTGTGTGTGTTGTGTGTGTGCATGTAGCGTACATGTACATGTACATATGGATATACGTCATGCATACAAACAGTACCCGTAATATAACATTTATTGGTTTATTGAAACAGGTGACTGGAAAACCAGTCGCGGTTGGGTTCGGAGTTTCCACGCCTGAGCATGCAGTTCAGGTAAGATACATTTCACTTAAGTTGCATGCATGCAATCTTCTATCAAGTAATAGATAGTTATACATCTCTCTCTCTCTCTCTCACACACCACACACACACACACGCGCATACGTACACGCACGCGCGCGGACGTTATTTTGTTTACAGATAGCCAAGTGGGGAGCAGATGGGGTGATTGTGGCAGTGCTGTAGTGAAGGTGCTGGGAGAGAGTATCTCCCCAAAGGAAGGGCTTGCACGTTTAGAGTCATTCATATCCGATCTGAGAAGTGTGCTGTAATACTTTGAAATGTTAAGTAATTTGCATATTTTTTACATTTTACACTTTCAATTACAAGTATTAAAAGTTTAAGTAACACATATATTCATATAAACCATATAAATTTTTTGTGTATTTTATCCCTTCAATATTCATGCATACGTATATGATATTATCAGTTATATATGTTATTTATATGCAATAACTAACACATGGTAACATGTAAGATAAGCTTTCGTCTCTCTCTCTCTCTCTCTCTCTCTCTCACACACACACACACACACAACCGTACATACATGTGTATATCTATATGCATAAACATTGACATGTTGTATGCTAAATATATTTAAGTTTTAAATTAAAGGTTAATAATATAAATAGAAACATAAACATAGAATGTGAGTTTTCTCATATTTATATATATATATGTTTCTATTAGGTGACACTTTAATTGATATCATTACAAATATTCATATGTTATAAATAAAAAATAAATTTAATTGTTCTGTCAGCAAACACCCTTCTGTTCAATATCTGCTGGGTTTTATTTTCCATATATATATGTTACTTATTAGTTATATTGTTGACATTTTCTTAATTAAACTAGTTGAGAGGCAATTAATTCAATGGGAACTATTGCAAACTTATGGACACCTAATTCAAAAGTAAAATTTTAATTTATTAATTATTTATTTATTTATTTATTCAGGTATTTACACAGTTTTTGCTATATGAGATAGCACTTTTATAAGCAATATTCGACAACGGAGAGCAGAACAGGTAGGTTTCATATTTTATATATAGCGTATAGTTTAGACAGTATATGTAAACTATATAGTCTATGTCTGTGTGTACAACGAATATTATGTATGCATTTGCCTATGTAAATGTAAACATGTACATATTCGTATTAGAAAACACACAAGCATACACAACATTATATGCAAGTAAATATATTTAGTTTGTCCACTATATGTGTATTATATTGTTTAGTTTATATATGGTGTGTAAAGGATACGAACATAGATAAATGTTTGTGTTTGTTATGTTTTGATAGTGTAAAATGTATAGGTAGAAATAAATATAACAAGTATACTTGATATTATATTTATATAAGAAGGCTTACTTGTTTAATCAGTATTTTATGTGTACTCTCAAACAGCCATATAGCTCAAACACCATGCAGGTGTGTGTGTGTGACATTGTGTAACTTAGCGTTTAAGAAAAGTAAAGAGGTAAATTCTAACTTAGACTTTTAAGGAAAAAAAAGGTAAAACAAACAGGTAAAAAAACAGGAACAGTAGCTTTGAAATTTAGATTTGGATATTCAACAGTGCCTTTGACGTTCCGATTGGGAGATTCCAGCAGTAGTTTGAAGTTTAAATTGGGATACAGTCGAGTGTTTATAAACAAGGTAATTAAACTTATTGAAAACTCACATCAGTGATAATCAATAGTTCTCATTGCAACAATTTGTCTCTCTCCAGTGCTTTGCTACATTCTGTCGTTCCTCTAATTAGACAAGTTGCAAATTCATTAATCACATGGCGCTGGACAATTCAGAAGGTAATATATCCATAATTTAATTACCATTTATATTTACTATACATTTTTAAGACATATCCCTCTTCAGATGAGTTTGCATTGCACCGTGCAAGTGGGGTGGCAATTTAAGCTTGGTGAAGGACTTGCTTGGTGGAGATAATGTCAAAAATACTTGAAATGGACATATGGGGTGACACGGTTCTCCATGTTGCCAGCACTGTTGATGTTCTGAGCTTTCTTTTGAATAAGCTAGGTGATACTGCCAAAGACGGAATTTGCGAACCAGATGCACTTGGCCGCACAGTGCTCCATGGTTGTTTGGAGGAAAGATGTGGAGATGCTTATGGTGTTGATTGACTTTCTAAAGGATCAACTTGAGGATGTGATTTTCAGGGGACGATGACAACTGGACAGTTCTACATGTTGCTGCCCGGATTGGTAATTTGAAGGCTATCGAGATCTTCCTCTCTAAATTGGGCGATCAAGCCAAAGATGAAATTCTTCAAACAGATAAGTTGGTAGAACAGTTCTTCATTTGCTGCTGAGGTGGGGACATACAAGTTTTCAAGGAGATAATGTCTAGGTTGAGCGATGACTATGAATTCATCGTGCGAAAGATATTGATGGTGACACAATCCTTCAACAGCTGCTATGAACGGTAATGTTAGCATTGTGGAGTTTCTCTTAGAGAGACTAGGAGATGAAGGTTCTAAAGATGCAATCCAGCAAAACAAGGACGACCGCAATGCTCTTCATGCAGCTGCCTACCATGAAAAGAAGGATGTTCTCTTAGTATTGCTTGGCAAGCTTGGAAACGAAGCAAAGTGTGTGATAGGTGAGAAGGATTCTCAAGGTGACACAGTGCTTCATGCAGTGTTAATTCTCTTCAGCTTGACATTGTGAAGGCTGTGGTGACTAAGCTAGGTCGTCAAGCACCCAATATCATCAATGAGAAAAATAGGTTGGGAGAGACAGTTCTTCATGTAGCCGTTTATCGTGGTAGCGTTGACATTGTAAATTTAATCTTATGGAAGCTAGGTGGACATGCCCGAGATGGAATACTTGAAAAAGAAATTTCAGGTAGAACGGTCCTCCGTATAGCAATTGAAAGAGGTGATCTGGGTATATTCAATACGCTCATGGATAAGCTTGGTAACAAAGCAAAGGAAGAGATACTAAAGAAAGATGAACAAAACCAGAACCTTCTTCATGCAGCGGTAGATTGGGGTGTCAATATCGACATTTTTAAACTGTTGCTCTTGGAATTGGGTGCTCAAACCGAGAATGCAATTCGACAGGCATATGAGGATGGTGACAACCTTCTTCACTTTGCTGTTTTGAGGGATAGAACCAACATGATCAAGGAGATTGTTGAGCTATGGCTGCCACCTTTTACTTTCAACGCAATCACGCGAATGCAACACCATACACGTAGCTGCTGCTGTTGGGTGGAGGGACGACCAACTCGAGAGTTTGTTACAGCTAATGAATATGAAGGTGCAAGAAATGAAAGGTATGTTTATTACACCACCATTTTGAAATGACGCTCACAAGATTACTTTATAGATATTCTTGACAAGGGTCGCACTTTGCACATTGCTTGTGAATTAGGAAACAAGTATTTGGTGAAGACTTTGCTCCATCAAATACTGAAGAAGCTGTCGAAATGAAAGATATTGGCACCTGACGAGTTGCTCTTAGGTAACACTGGTCTTCATGCAGCTGCATTGGAGGAAATCTTTATATTTTGAAACAACTGCTGGATGTGGTTGGTTCATCATGCAACGACATCAACAAAGTTAAAAATTGGTATGGGCAAACACCTTTGCATTTTGCTGTAGCAGGAAACAATTACGAGCTGGTTCAATATTTAATTAAGGAGAAGGTGCTGATCAACTCAAGAGGATAATGCAGGCGTGACATCGTTGCATTTTGCTGCTCGAAGCGCATCTCAACGTGTTTTACGACTCATAAGTGATTCACTTGGGATCGGACTATAATATTAACAAGTTAACGGGCTTGGCTGGTCTTAGTCCTTTACATTATGCGGCGTGGAATGGCAACATAGAGGCTATTGACTGGTTACTGGGAGTAGAAAGAACAACAAGTATCGAATTGATTTGGAAGTAAAAGACAAAGTGGAAAAATTGGCGCCTGGTTCTGGTTAGTTCTAGGTCATTGCCCTGACCGCAAAGAACGTTCTTGTCGGGTATTGAAAACTTTGCTGATTGCTCATTTAGCAAAGGAAAGAATCCATTTACAGATGACATCCAGAAGTTCTTGAAGATCGTGTGGAACTTGATGGCGAACTTTTGGATCTTGCATGCTGGAGACGTTGGAAGGATTCTCTGATAGAAAACTGAGTTTGAGTCCGAGTTTGATTTCATGTGCGGCTGCCTATGGTAATGCTACACATCTTTGAAACTTACAGATGAGCTACAAAAGGTAGATGACAAAACATTTGTGCAAGGGTTGTTGCATCAATCTCGACCGTTTGGAATTTGCTGCTATGCGTGCCAATGGTGACGAAAGTACGAGCGTGCAGAGAAATTTTGGCAGTAATGAAAAACATGAGAAGCAACTAGAGTCCAATTTCAAGAGACTGATACTAATGGGACCAAAAAAGTTTAGAGTTTGCAAGACTTGGTGAGTCACATGCGACCATCTCAGGTACATGATTTGTTGCAAGCTGAATTATCCTCTAGAATGATGATTGAGACTCTGAGCTAAAGAAGATAATGGAGGATAAACAAAAAACCTAAGGTCAGTGGATGAGTTCAAGGGTGATTTGTAGATGATGTACCTTTGGCTTATTGGATGGCACGTCTTCACCAAACTGAACAAAAGGCAGAAGTACTCCATACATCAACATCAACTGAACAAGAAGCTGGAAAGGAAGTAGAAACAAGATCCAAATGCGTAGGCCATTCAAACGAGTCAACAACCAACATCATAACATTCATTAACGAGCTTACCAGCAACCAGACTAAAGAACAATGCAAAGATGTGTGGTGTTAGAGGGATCCCAACAATGTAGGCAACCGCACCGGTCAACAGCTTTACATTGGGCAGTCATCTTTGGTGACAAGGAGATAGTGAAGGCGCTCTGTGATGACAAAAAGGTGCAAACGGGATGTGATCGACAAGTCTGGAAAGCCACCTTACTGGATACAACATTGCACACGGACCAAAGATGATGATATGCTGGACTACCTCAAGTGGGATAAGTACTATGAGAACTTGCAGAGGGATCGGGACTGGTACGTTGATGCACTCAATGCCATCTTGGTTGGAGCTGCATTAATTGCAACTGGTCTTACAGCCCCCACTTCAATATCCCCTTAGCAACCGCGACCCAAATACAGATATTAAGTACGTGGCCATCAACAGGGGTGACATACAGACGTTTTGGGTGTTAAACAGCCTTTCCTTCTTCTTTAGCATGGCCAGTGCTCTGGCTGGGGTCACTGGGGTGTTACCGAACGTGGCAATTTTCAATTTACAACTGGTGGAGAAATTAGGAAGCTGTTAGTCCGAGCTGCTATCTTGCTTGTCATCTCCATAATCTTTGTTCTTGCTGCTTTTGCATCGGCTGATTTGGGTGTTACCAAAGGTGTCAAGCTACAAGCTAACATGATAGTCACGACAGTCCTTGGAGGATCCTTTTGCGTATACAGGCTTTGGAATTTTGGCAAGGCTGTTAACGCTCTTACACCTGACAATTTAATGGAGACGTCGTGTGGATCCACTCATTCGTCAGCTTTGGTCTACACTGCAGAAGAACTTCATGGTTGCTACTTTACGGTGGAATGGTAAACTAAAGGACAGGATAGAACCAGAGCAGTCTGCAGTGGATCAACCTATCGTCAAAGCTACCAAGAACAAGCAGCGCAACTCAATCCGATCCCACATTTTGGATTCGGGTGGCTATGTTTCTCAGTACTATGACTTTGACTTGCGTGGCTATGTTCCTCGGTACTATGGATGGGACGATGGCTTGTGGGAGGAACCGTTTGCTAAGAAGGAGAGCCGCATCGACATTTCAAGTGAGGGTTGAGAGAGGATGTCACGAGAGCATAATAAAGTTTAATAAAGATATAATTGCAGAATATAATTGCTATAATGTAAGTTGTAATTAAAATGGGCATGGCTATAGTCTCATTTTTAATAATTAATAATTTTAATTATTTATTAGCATTTCTAATATTAAAGAAATATTCTTTAGAATATATATTTGAAAAAAAATTCTTTAATAAATTATAGCATTCATTGAACAAAAATTAATAATTATAAAAGTAGAATTAAATTATATAATATATTATATAAGATTGCCTAATATAACAATTAAGGAAGAGCATAAGAGGTACATTATATAAATATTGATGTTGTTATTAAAATATTAATATTTAAATATAACATTATTAATTAAAAATTTGTAGTAATAATATATATATATATAAAATCCTATAATAATATAGTCAATCTTCCATATCATTTTTAAATTTATATAGTTAAGTAAACAATTTGGTACTATTATTAAAGAGTTTATAATAATTATGAATATTAAATATATGATATTTTATAATTTTGTAATTGCTTTAAGCTTCAGAAAACATACATTCCCTTGCAGTTTTGTTAATCGTGACTTTATCAACGCTTCTTGACATCCACCCATATCGAATGGATTTAACATTTATAAAACATGCTGGGTCTTTTTATTGGGAGACCATGTTTTCTCTAGGCATCCATTATATCTTTCGCTCTCCTTCTCGTGTCGCCTTTTTTGTGGTTTGAACCATGCAACCTTAACATACTATTTTTTGATTACTTCAGGTGTGTCGATAATTTGACCCATCCAAATAGGCTGATTATATGACATCTGGAGTAATGAGAACCATCATTAGTTTTTGAAGATCCTTGCAACAATCAAAGTATGCTTTAGGTTTTTGGTTCCTTTGTCCAACAAAGTGTGGGGTTTGCACTTCCACATCACTACTGGCTTCTATGTCGTGTGCTCAGTGATGTCATTTCAATCTCCTCTCGCCACCTTGTTTTAGGCCAAAAAGGGTGTTGCAATTCTGTACTTGTGACAGTAGGCCCTTCCAACTCTCGAACAACAGTCTCCCAATAGTCGACCACATGCTTATATAGTTCTGAGTAACCAGTTGCCTTATCAGAATTCTTTGGCATCGATTTTTGAACCCATGCCACATATTTTTTGATGCCATCAATAATAACCTCTTGTTCCTTGAGCTGGGCACTCAATGGAATAGGGTCTGGTTGTCCTTCTGGGAGAAGTGGCTTTCCATCCTCTCCACTTTTGAAGAGCATTAAGCCCTCTTTCGGTAACCACTCCTGCTCTGATGGCCGTAACTTGTACTGCATAATAGGTATACCATCTCGTATGGAGAAAAAGAATTGTAGCGGCACAAGGTGACCAACTAAAGAATCACTCCCTCTTTTATATACTCTTGAGAAATTTTTTGAAGTCTGGCACCTCAGTCACAAGCAAAGCACAACTTTTTTTGGAGATGCAATTTTCAAAAAGATTCATCATATGCGGTAAGGTAAGTGCACTTGTCCTTTTTGTAGAGTTGGAGACCTTGCTGAAGAACGCATCAATATCTTCATGAGTGTGACCAACCATAAGAAACTGAGCGTGATTGTCTCAAACACACCTTTGGCAACAAGCATTGACAAGTATGCTAGCACATATCTAGAAAATAAAAGTAAGTATGAGCTTGAGAAACCCTTAAGTAAAATGATTTACCTATTTTTGTTCTCGCCTGCACAATTATCCATCTGTAAAAGCAAATGACGAGGAAGCTTATTTGATGTTGAGGACACATGTACACTATTTGAGCTAGATCCCTCCACTGAACCAGAACTCTCAACAGGGCCATCTGTTTTGTGCAGGCTGTTGACAATGCCTCTCATATTCCAAGTAGCCTCAAGTGCAGACGTGTTCATGAGAGCATTATGTAAAGGTTGAAGGTGTTGTTTCTTCACTTTGAGATCACTGATAGGACTTGTCTGTGAGTGGGCTTCAAGGTTTCTGAAACACATGGCCAACGACCCAATAGTGAAATTGGAGTCGCTAGACCAATGTGGAAGTGAAAAGTGTCCATATGACTCACAACCGTGTCCATGTGTTAGCACACCTGTCAATGAAATCGGAAGTTTCATGACATTTCCAAGGCACTTTGGTGTTGCAAAGAGCTTTGGAATGCTGGTCTTTGAATGATCCATCTTGTCATGGATCAAGCACAGGTACTCTGATGGGCGTGACACAGAAAGCATGCGGTGTGCATAGTACTGAGACCGGCAAGTTTGTTGTGCAATCATGTGGGCCTCCATCTTCTTTTGAATGGCAGTGATCTCCACCAAGGTTTTTGCACAAGCCTCTGCAGCCTTCAATGATGTACAAGTGTCACACTTGGAAAAGCTAGAGTGTTTTGCAATCTCCACATCCTTAAAATGAGTATTCCATATGTTGTTGAAGGTACCAGTGCAGATTGCTTGGAGCCCCATCAAACTGAGGCACTTGTTCACATGTTCACACAGTTCAATTGAGTGTAGATTGAAGGCAAAACCTTGAGATTTTCCCTGACCCCTGCATTTGTGGTTCGGCATTTGTGAGGCATCCTGTCTGCATTTGCTTCCACAAAAGCCTTGAGTATCTCTATGGCTGCCATATGTGAGAGCGGGTTTTGACCAAGCAGTGTTCCCATGACTGAGGTTCGCGCTCCATCTAGCCACTCATCCCTCCGACGGTAGAACGTGGTCTTTGGGATCCCGTATATACTGTACCAAGCTTTGAAGCAGATGGCCACCTTATTAAATACCTGATGTGTCCGAGGCCATTCCATCAATACACCCAGTTAGTGCAGCATATACAAACTCATGCCTTTGCTTTTGGGTGATACGAAAGACATGTCTACATTGGGTAATTTCATTCCGGTCTGCCATCTGACAACACTTCTTCTTGCAACAGTCAATCGTGGAAATGCTCGTAACACTTTCGGAAGATGTAGGATCCATCTTTACCCTCTTGCTGAAACTTGCAGGGGAAGATCTACAACCCATGAATCGCCTTTTTCTTACAATAGGACCAATGCAAGGAACCTCTTCAAATATGAGTTGTTCTTCCGGGTTGTTATTATTGAAATCCAACCCAGAATATGTTGAACCATCTTGCCGTCTTAATTCAGATGTTCGCCACCTCACGAGGGATCCAGGATGCAATGTGCCATTAGGTGAAACCTCTGTCACAACTACACCCACGAAGTCGGACCCTAGTTTCTCTTCTGACACTGCTTCCATTGGATTTATAGCTGTGATGATGCCTCTCTGACCTCAATCTTTAAAGAAAGCGAATCACCCCATCCATCACAGCAGGCAAGCCATCATCTGGTAAACTCGTGCTACTATTTGTTTGTGACTCTGCATATTCTGTGTCAGCCTTGACTTCATCCAAATTCCACAATACAGGAGAACCCTCCTCAAATTCCATTCCCGAACCTCAACATGCTTGTAAATGGTGTTCACCCATACGTACACACAAGATCCTTGGGCAATATTGTGACATGATGCATTATTATCTCGAACTTCCACAGTTCCAGTGCCAACTATCTCGTTGTTCCGAAGAAGACATACTTTATCTCCAGTATTAAACATATTGTCCTGCACATAAATAATTGTATTATTTATGATATCTGTTTATGCAATATTTCTGAAATCTGAATTACGGTTACTTAATAATATGCATATGCAATAATACATAATTATGTTAGAGATAATATCTCATGTTTGATTAATACAACTGATGGGCGATTAATCCCGCCCACGAATCCCTCCGACGAGGAACGGTCGGGGGATTAATCCCGCCGACTCAACCCCTTCGAGAGAGTCGGCGGGATTAATCCCGCCACCGGACTCCCTCCGGCAAGGAAGATCGGCGGGATTAATCCCGCCGCGGATCTTCCTCGTCGGGAGAGGCGGCGGATTAATCGCCTCAACTCCCTCCGTGAGGAAGAGGCAGCGGGATTAATCCCGCCCACAACTCTTACGACGGGGAATGGGTGCGGGATTAATCCCGCCACAACTCTCTCTGAAGTTATGATTTCAAAGAGATCTCGGGATAAATCTTGCCCCAAATCTTTAAAACATGGAAGTGGTGGCGAGATTAATCCTGCCACCCTTCTCTGCCTCTTAACTGGTTGGCGGGATTAATCCCGCCGATAACTCTTTCTAATAAATTCTGGTAACTCTTCATTAATTGAGAGTTATCGACGGGATTAATCCCGCGCTCTTTTTCAGTACGGAAAAGCATTGCCCAGATTAATTATGCCATGGCTATCAAAGAGATGGTGGCGGGATTAATCTTATCCCTCTTCGAAGAGGCGAAAAAGAAATGGCCGGATTAATCTCGCCGCCCTGGCTAACCGAGAATATTAAGTTAAAAGGATATTTAAATGGGATAAATCTAATGAAATATATTGTAATCCTAATGCATTCCTAAACCCCTAAATTCTAATTTTAAGAAGAATGTAAGAGAGTGAATATTTATAAGTATATCTAAATTTGTTTATAATACTTACTTGTAAACAGTACTGAAGGCGCTGTGCTTTCCTATAAAATAGCACCCAATTTAATGTTGCTCCTGAGCTGATCACTATGAAGAAAAAAAGATCTGAAGAGTGAAAAATACAGAAATGAAGAAACCCTTGCCGGAGAAAGAACCAGATCTGAATTTGAACGGGAAATTAAATGCATTTTCAAATTTACATTCAGACGACAATATTTATGTCAGAAATTCAAAATTTTTGAAAAGAACAGAAAATAAAATTTAAGATGAGTTGACACAAATAACTGACACTCTGATATATATACTCTCCAATTCCAATGAGTGTTATAAAATTGCATTTAATGTTATTCAAGTGATTCAAGCTGTTTAATATTACGAAATTTTTGTAATTATTCTACATTCTTAATATTCAAGTATATATTATTAAGTTATATATATATATATACTTATACAATAAATAAATTGATATATTATTATGTATCATTTAAAATATATTCATAGTCTATTTATTATTATTATTTTCTTAATTACTCGAGTAATTAATTTACATTTCCTACTATTAATGGGATATTCTTTATTATTTTCTTAATATTTGAAGAATATTCCAATATTAAACTGATTATCATAATTAAATTAGTCTTATTTTTAATTATCAATATTAAATTAATATATTATTAAAACTATAATGACTATATATTAGATAAAATGATGTATTACTATGTATAATTTAAAATATGTTCATAGTGTATATATTAATATCATTTTCTTAATTACTTGAGTAATTAATCTTCTTTATATTAATGGATATTCTTTATTATTTTTTTAATATTCGAAGAATATTCCAATATTAAACCTGATTATCATAATTAAATTAGTCTTATTCTTAATTATCTTAGTAATTATTTTACATTTGTATATATTAATGGGATTTTCTCAATTAATTTGTTATTATTTCAAGAATATTCCTATGTTAAACCTTATTATCAATATTAAATTAATATATATTATTAAAATTGTATATGACTTATATTAGATAAAATGATTAATATCATTTTCTTAATTACTTGAGTAATTAATCTTCTTTATATTAATGAGATATTCTTTATTATTTTCTTATTATTCCAAGAATATTCCAATATTAAACATGATTATCATAATTAATTTAGTTAATTATGTTAGTACTTGATCTACATTTGTATATATTAATGGGATTTTCTCAATTAATTTCTTATTATTTCAAGAATATTCCATTGTTAAACCTTATTATCAATATTAAATTAATATATATTATTAAAACTATATATGGCTATATATTAGATAAAATCATATATTATTATGTATAATTTAAAATATGTTAATAGTGTGTTTATTAATATTATTTTCTTAATTATTCGATGTTTATTTTGCACACATATATAAACACAATCATAAATTTATATATACACGTGCACACGCATTAGAAGCACTTACAGAGACACATGCACACACATGCACAAGCCCTAAACCAAACTGGAGAAATATGTTGCTTCTTTATTAAAAACATCATGTTCAACGCATGTATGATCTATATGTACTCAGTTTGTATTTATGTAACACATTGAATTTACACATGTAATATGTATGTATGTTTGTGTGTATCATGTGTGTATGTATATATGTACTAATATATGCAATGTGTACGATTTTGTTTTGTTAACACTCTCTCTCTTCTCTCACACATACATAGTGTCACCATGCATAATCCCTTCTTTTATACATACACACCATACATGATCCATAATATGTATTGTCTCTCTTCTCTCATACATACACACCATGCATGATCCATAATATGTACTAATGTTACAATATTATGTATTATGTATGTATATCTGATAATATGTGCAAAATTTATTTTTCAACACTCTTTTTTCTCTCATACATACACACCATGCATGATCCATCCTAAACCCTAAACCCTATGTAACACAATGAATTCACACATGTAATATGTATGTATGTTTGTGTGTATATATGTGTACTAATATATGCAATGTGTATGAATTTAATTTGTTAACACTCTTTCTCTTTTCTCATATATACACACCATGCATGATCCATGTTAATATGTACTGTCTCTTTTCTCTCAAACATACACACCATGCATGATCCATAATATGTACTGTCTCTCTTCTCTGATACATACACATCCTGCATGATCCATAATATGTACTCTGTCTCTTTAATATTATGTATTAATATGTATATATGTCTATGTGTATAATACTATGTGTGTGTATATGTATTATTACACGTAAAACTTTAACACTCTCATGGACACGCACATGTTAAACCCTTGTATGATTTATATTTTGGGGTGTATGTGATACACCCACACACATGCACACATTGATAATATAATGAAAGAATATTCGTTTAGGGCGAATCTATATTTTATTCTTTTTAAGGTTTAAGTATATTCTTAGAAAGAATATTTGACTAGGGTTAATATATATTCTATTCCTTTAGGGTTTAAGTATATTCTTAGGGTTTTAAGAAGAAAGGCGGCGGAGGCGACGGCTGAAATCTCCCTTTCTCTTACACACAAGTGAGATTTCTCTCTCTCTCTCACACGCACACTCCTGAGTTTTTTTTATATATTTTTATTCACATATACATTTATATGTGTGTGTATCTTAATAATAAATTTATTTATCTATCTCTCGCACACACACGCACACTCCTATACAACACACACACACACACACACAGATATATATATATATATATATATATATATATATATATATATATATATATATATATCTGTGTGTGTGTGTATAATTTTATTAATTTATTAATTTTATCTCTCGCACACACACGCACACTCCTATACATATACATATACATATATATATATATAATATATATATATATATATATATTGTGTGTGTGTGTGTGTGTGTGTGTGTGTATTTGTATAATTTATTTATTTTTAATTTTATCTCTCGCACACACACGCACACTCTTATATATATATATATATATATATATATATTATATATATATATATATATGTGTGTGTGGTGTTGTGTGTGTGTGTGTGTGTGTTGTTGTTTATCTGTATGATTTTATTTGTTTTTGCTCACACACGCATATACACGATATACATATACACATATATATATACCTATGTACATATATACATACATATATTATGTGTATTAGTATCTGTATAATTTTATTTATTTATTTATCTCTTGCACACACATGCACACTCCTATACATACACACACACACACACACACACACATATATATGTGTGTGTGTGTGTGTTTGTTTATCTGTATGATTTTATTTGTTTCGCTCACACACGCATACACACGATATACATATACACTTATATATATACCTATGTACATATATACATACACATATTAGTGTACCAGTATCTGTATAATTTTATTTAATTATCTATCTCTGTATATACATATACATATACATATATATACACATATATGTGTGTGTGTGTGTGTATCTGTATAATTTAATTTATTTAGCACACACATACGATATACATATACATATACATATGTGTGTGTGTATCACTATAATATTATCTGATTTATCTATCTCTGGTAGACACACGCACTCTCCTACACACACATATACATATACATATATAGCCCCGCGAGCGGCGGGATTAATCCCGCTGCTATATGGTTAGCCCTGCAGCGGCGGGATTAATCCTGCCACTATATGGTTAGGGCCTCGGTGGCAGTATTAATCCTGCCGCTCATTCGTTACCCTCATGAGTGGCAGGATTAATCCCGCCGCTGAGACCCTTCATGCAGGTCATGAGCGGCAGGATTAATCCCGCCGCCCTTCACACAAGCTATTCGGTTAGCCTCATGAGCGACAAGATTAATCCCGCCGCCCTTCACACAGGCTATTCGGTTAGCCTCATGAGCGACAGGATTAATCTCGCCGCCCATGAGGCTAACCCCGCCGCCCATGGCCTACATGAAGGGCCTAGGCAATGAGATTAATCCCGCTGCACGCCCATGTCCTGCACGGAATGCGGCAGGATTTATCCCGCTGCCAATGGCCTGTGTGAAGGGTTTAAGTAGCGGGATTAATCCTGCTGCATTCTGTGCAGGGCATGGGCATGCGGCGGGATTAATCCCGCCGCCCATGGCCTGTGTGAAGGGCCTATGCGGCGGGATTAATCCCGCTACAATTCACACGCAGGGCATGGGTGTGCGGCGGGATTTATCCCGCCGACAATGGCATGTGTGAAGGGCTTAAGCGGCGGATTAATCCCGCTGGCTTTCGCGCAGGGCATGGGCGTGCGGCAAGATTAATCCTGCCATTCAAGTCCTGTGTGAAGTGCCTGAGCGGCGGGATTAATCCTATTGCACGCCCATGCCCTGCGTGGAGGGCGGGGAGTAGTCCCGCCCCTCACCCATCCCTTCTCGGAGGGCGAGGGATTAATCCTATCACCATATATGTGTGTGTGCGGATAATTTACGAAAGGACGGCAAGATTAATCTCGCCGACCCTTCTATGCCTGGTGGCGGATAAATCCCGCCACCCTTCTTTTTTTCTTCCATTGGTGAGTCGAATCAATCTCGACCACCTCTGTCTAAGACGGAGAAGGTTTACAGCATACCAATGGAGGGGACTGAGAAGGGTGGCAAGATTAATTTCACCATCCTTTACATGGGGGCGAGATTAATCCCACCGCCTTTCTGGAACCCCTGAAGGGGTGTGACAAATATCCTCCAAGTTCTCTCGAGACCGAGAAGGGTGGCAAGATTAATTCCGCACCCGTTCAAGGCCTCCAGAAAGGTGGCGAGATTAATCCGCCCACTCTTTCAGGAGGCATTGAAGGGGTGGCGAGATTAATCCCGCCGCACCTTCCATGTGAATATATATGTAGTATATAAGTTGCATATCTCATTTTATTTACTTTTATCATCTTATCATAATATTTCGAGTAAAAGCTAAACTATGTAAAACTGTCCAAGCTCACATTTGTGGTGGTTCTAAAACGAAATGTTATCTTTCTTTTGCACTACACAAATGTGAGCTTTGGACAGTTAATTCCGTCCACTTCTCTCTGTGTATTATTTTTGTATATTTGTATATTTTTATACAAGTGTGTGTGCGTTTTTATATAATTGTATTCATAGTGTATTATTTTGCAGAAGGACGATTTGATCAAACAAGGAGATCAGTCATTAGTATGGAGTCGTCGTCAAATTCTGGGTAAGAATTAAAATAAAATCTGTTATACTCGGATATGTGCTTGAACTAATCATTTTTGTATTCAGATGTGGAATTGAGGTGACATTAAAGACAAGAGCAGGAGAAGAGATGGGCAGGGGGATTCTGGAATCAACTTGGCCATATTTTAAAAAGCGCATTGGAGCAACCATGGTTGCTGTCAAACTAACCTCTGTCACATCGCATGGACAAGCAAAACAATGGAAAGTAATTGCTAGTCAAGCACCCGAAAGCAGCTGTGAACCCAGATTGGACGATGCTCGACATATATGCCTTGTTCCATCCAATGTCACGTTCTCGGATCCAGAGGTCCAGTTACAACATTAATCTCGGGTGGTTTGTCGACTTGTGGATAATGACGTTCACGTGTTCACTAATGATGTTGACCGTGGAGTTCTTCTTCAACTCAACGAAAGCCCATCTATGGAGGGGATCCAATCTGGATGTCTACTTCGAAGATCTTCAGACTCATCGAGTAGGTGTATTTCAAGAGATGCTTCACAATACAGAAATCCACAAGTGGAGCAATCGTCCCTCTTCACATTGAAGAAGAACACACGATCATAAGGGAGATTGAGAGGGTGGCTCGGTCTCAGGTTCTTTACAGATCACGTTCAATTTGCTTAGAAGCTTCGGGAGCTGGAAGAGTGTGCCGAGAACATTAGAACAGCTGCATCGGGGATCACACATGTTGATTCGGATCGTAAAGAAAATCATTAGTCGTTTTGTCAGCTGCACCTGTGGCATCCCATGCTGCAATAAGTCACAAGGAAATGATGTTGGATGATAGGATTTATAGTGTAGGGTTAAGTATTGCAGCGTCAACCCAAACTTCAATTACAGGCCACTCAACCAGGAACGTGTAGCTGAGCTCATGGAGAAGATGAAGGACGACAATTCTTAACGTTCCACATAATGCTTTTTGTGCCATACTACGAAAAAGAAAGGCGCTGACAAAGTGTGATCACAACACCAGAAAATCATGAAGATTCAGACGGAGAATAAAATCAATCAAGTACTACATCATTAGTGGCCAGCACACAATAACGGCAGCCCAACGACTTCTCGATGAACACAACAAAGGAACGATGGCAACAAAACTTTCCGAGCATACCCGTGAGAAGCTGAAAAAAGATCGGCGTTTTTAGCTAAGCCGAATCTCACAATCGAGCAGTACCATAAGTTATCGGCGGAATGGGACGCTGCCGACACCAACCACTACAACAGCAAAATATGGGAGAAGTTCAAACACACGCGAGCCGTGTGGGAATCTCTTCAGCGACCACAAAGAGCTACCGCAGGGAATACACAATCTGCGGATACCGGGTAAGCAAATTGTTGGGCGGGATTTATCTCGCCGGTATATTAATCTGTCTTTTTTTCAGAGAGTTGAAGAAATTGTAGCAGTTGATTTTGCCCAGGTGGGCGGGAAGGAAACATCCTTTTGATGATGTTGATTTCTTGTCCCGATAGGATCTTTGCCAAATGGTTGGGGATTATGGAATCCTTTTCAAAAGGAACACTGAAGAAGAAGCAGACAAGTGAAGGGAGCCCTAAGAAGTCTGCAAAGAAACCCAGTAAGACGCCGAAGGCTAAGTCTGTTCAATCTACAAAGGATGTAGACAACGATTTCAAGCTCACATGGTTGAAGCCTTTAAATGGAACAACGATGGAGGAGATGGAAGTCTTGGCTGATTTGGTGATTGATGGCAAACTACAAATTAACAACAGCAGCCCACCTCTCCTTTTCATCTCAAGGCAATGGAGTTGAAGACGGTCAGGCACTTCAAGGAGTGGTTGGGAATACACTGCCACAAACTGGGTTGGACCTCGCTTCAACATACGAAGAGGTAGCAAATATTTGCATGTGACAAACGATGATATGCTTGTCGAATGGGTGAATCAATCGGAAGATCTGGGCAAGAATCTATTGCACGCCAACGCCAAAAAGGAGAACATTGATGACGCCTTCTCTTATGGCAGTCCTTCAGCAGCGGAGAACCGAAGTTGAACCTTATAAAGGAGGATGCTACGAATCACGACAAGCCCTACAGATGTTTGTTGTTGGATTCGGAGACTTTATGGGGTAACATCACTGCTTGTAGGAAACCGTTTCAATTGTTCGTGATGGATCGGCGGGTGTCAAAAAATCTTCGACAGATAGGCACTAGAGGATTTGGTGGAGAAACTTAGCCGTGCAAGCATGTACAAGAAGGTATTTATTATTGAATTCATGCTTGCACTCTTCACTGATCTATTTTTCAGGTATTTATTTCTTGATTCTTGCTCATGTCACCGATACTTTTGCCTTCGCCTTGCCAAGAAGAATAGACATCGTTGGACAGGATTTTATATGAATGATGCTAATCCAAGTGCATTGATAGTTGTTCACTTGGTTGTTAGGAATGCGCCAAACAATTTCAAGCTTCCAAATGACTGGCCAGGCATCTGTTTGCACTCCAACGGCCCTGAACCTCCATCCGATACACCGATAGTGAGGGACGTATTCGGCAATGTACGTTATCCAAACATTACAAGTCAAGCGGCACGGAGCATCGTCAACTTGATCAGGGGTCCTCACAGTGATGCGTGGGTTTTTGACTACTGCACTAGGGGGTCCGTCTTGAAGGAGTGTTACCTTCGGATACATGTGTGTTTGCCGTTGAAAAGGATAAGACCATGGTTGAGGACCTGAACAAGTGGATAGAGGTTCTCAACTGACTACCCCAACAAATCCATAAGGAGTATTTGAGAAAGTTCCCTCCAGAAGTGCGATAGCTCTGAAGACGAATCTGGTTCAATGTCGGAGTCTGAGAACTTCAATCAGATATTAGACCGGAAGTTATCTCGAGGAGTACAGAACATTCACACTCCACCCATGGAAACATCAACAGAAGATACGGAAGATCATGAACCATCTCACAAGCGGCTTAGACCTTCTTCGCCTCACTCAGAAGGTAATAGCGAAGAAGAATTGTTAATGAGTTCTTAGAGTGACGAATAGTTGTAAATGAGTGTAACATAAGGCATTTTTGTATATTTCGTTTATATTTGTACAGAAAATAAATTCTCAAGGATTAATGAAGCTTTTAGTTCAAACATGGGTCACACATTAACAAGGTAAATAATATACCTTGATAATTTAAGGTCAGCTAATTATCATTTTGCAGATGTAATAAAAATTGAGAACATGGATTTTCAGCATTGCCATGAGGTAAGAGAGGGGTTTGGCGACAATTTCTTGTGCCACATGTCAGAATGACAGAGTTCATGCAGGAAATGGATAATAATGCAGCTCAAAACATCGTTACCATGGGGCCACTTCAGTTTTTCATCATTTTTATTGGCTTCAGTTCCGAAATCAATTTCTTCAGCCTGCAATATCTGAATCTTGTAAGGATGATGTACAATTAAATGATGAAGGGATAGGCAACGATAGTCAACAGATAAATGTGAAAGGGAGCAAACAAGTGATTTGCAAAGTATTCAAGAGGCAACGCTACCATGTTACTCATGGCCATATTGTGTTGTTGGATGTCAATGGTGTTCTGCTTCATCGACAAAGGCCCGAGGATAGAAAAAAGAAATCAAACAAGGAGATTTCATTCCTTGTCATGGTAAATTTCGATATGATATTATTTTTTCCAGGGTTGGATCGTCTCTTTCAAAAGCTTAAGGAGATGGGTGCACTTGTGGGGATTTGGTCATGCATGCATTCACAACTTGACACCGTTACTGAATTTATTTTAAAAACATTGTAGTGTTGCAGAAGAGGTGATTCGTAAAGATTGGATTTTTGACTAGCGAATGTGTTATAAACCTCTCGAATTTCACAATATAAGAAAGAAAGCAAGCCATACTTCTTCAAGAATGAGCTTCATTGGGAATCAATCAGTTAAGGATAATGAAGAACGCACATATCTAGTGGTAGACGACTCTCCTCAAAAGGCTATGCTTAACCAAAATCACTTTCGACCCATATTCTGATACCAGTACCATGGATGAGTTAGTGAACTATTTGGATACGTGCCTCAGAAAGAAGAATTTCGAAAACTTTTGTGAACAGTATCCACTATATCAAACATTTCTTGATGTTTTTCTTTCTCGTGATTTTGAGTTTTTATAAATGAATGATAACAACCGGGCGCTTTATAATATTATTCTTAAGGAACGTCATTTGTTAGATGAGCCTTTATGTAGACTGGTTTAGGGTTGACCAAAATGATTCGATTGATCCGGAGAGTAATGATTTAAACAAAATAAGAGATTTCTCTTTATGGTTAGGAAGAAGGTATTTATAAAAAACTAAACATGTTGATAAGGAAATGATTCATTTGTAATTATGTTTGATAATATTTTTTAATTATTATAAACTATTTTTAGAACGAAGAATAATATGAATATTTTTAAAATATTTTAGGAATATTCCTTACTAAGTAAGGTATTAAAGGATTAATTTGTTAATTAATTAATATTTAAGGCTTAATTACATATTAATTAAATAATTAATTAATAATTAAAACTTATTAATTAGCAATTTATTTTATATTTTCATTTTCATGTATTATGCCCATTTTAGTTACAACGTGCATTATATGTTTAACAAGATATTTCAGCTTCGTATAACAAGATGTAATGGTAACTTTTCATCGTACATATTAATGCTAACTATGTTGGTTATCACGGGAAATCCTCATCCGGCTATTATTGATGAAATGAGGAAGAAATACTTTGGTGACAACTGGTGAAAGGGAAAGTTCTTATTACTTAATGTTGTGCGTACGTGCGTGCATGTGAGAGAAAGAGAATGAACCAACCTCCATACCTTACCTATGTAGTTGTTTTATCAGCTTGTAATGGATTAAATTTGATGAATGACCTTAATACAAAAGTAATTTAAGAATATACTAGAGCATATACTACATTTTATGACATTTATTTATTTGGAAATCATTATAATTCAGTGACTATATTAGACTTTTAAATGAATCTTAATTAATATTACTGTATATATGTACATTAAAGACTCACAAAGCTGAAAAGATCGTTAATCTTAATGATTAACAAATATTGAAATCAAATTTTACGTTCTAACGTAATGCTTTAATCAATTTTTGTATATTCACATTAATAAATTCACTACTTAGTAAAATTAAGACAAAAGCAAGTAAAACAATTTCACCGGGGGCATCGATAATACTAATTTAAATTTCAAAATTTCTGATGTTAATATTTTTCATTTTAATTTACTAATGGGATTTATATTAAACTTTATAATTTATACAAATTAACAATGTGATTTTAATATATTTAACAATTTGTAATTTATAATATGTTCATATAATGTAATATATACATATATATAATTATGTAATATATTATTTAAAATTAAATTACACAACATATGGTTTAAATAAAAAATTAATATATATGCATTGGTTATAGAGTGGAAGTGAATTGGCAAAAAGATAATAAATTTTACAGAGCTATTGTTACTGCCGTAAAATATGTTTTTTTACCATGCACTTTTCATTACATGTTTTAAATACACATGGATACGGAAGTAATTAAATATGCGTGCGTGCGTGTGTGACACATATGCTCATGAAATTACTAATAATGTACCATTGTATTGCATATATATTATGATGTTTTATCGTCGTATTGTTATTATTATAGATGATTTTGCCATGTAGAAAAAATACTACTATATTTTGATTTTATAACTATTTTAATATACTTATTTAAACATTTGAATTAAACTTTTGAAGTTGTTTTAGAAGACTTAGGCTCACCTACAGTATGTATATTTTATATATATATATATATATATATATATATATATATATATATAAATATATTATCTGAATATATACACGTCTATGTCTGTATGATATATATACAAATGCATAGGTACGTACATATATAGGTGTGTGTGAGAAAGATAAAGAAATTTCTTTTTGCTAGTTGAATCCCCATGAAATATATTGCACATTGACCAAAAAATTATTATGATATATATGTTCTACAAAAAATTTCAAAATATACAATATTAAAAACATGTATTTAAAACCATATTTATAAATTTATTATATACAAATATGTATATTGGGCATCTTAAAATGTACATGCACATCAAAACATATTTGTATACATGCTTTATAAAGTAAATGCATCTGTATGTTTTTCTTTATAACAAGAGAGGCATTCCATTTATATATTTTTCTTTAAATACATTTCTTTCCTTTACCTTTTATATAATTTTTTTCAAATTAAAACCAAAATGCAGTTGAAGTTATAGCATTTCAGTAATAGTGTGTGTTTTATATAGATTGTATATGTTATAAACTAAAAGTAAAATAATGTATGTTCTTTTGTTTTCTATACTTTCTAAATGCAATATTAAAATCTAAAAGATTTGAATTTAAAATGTATTTACCTGCTGAGCTTTAAAATTTAAATACACTTTTATACTATTCAAAATGACATTGACAAGAAAAATATTATTTCATTATTTTATTCAAATAGATATATGTAAGTAGTGTAGGTTTTCAGTGTGAACCACATGAAATAAATATCAGATTTTTAAAGAATAAAATGAAAAATAGCATTTAATGCATAAATCTACTCGGACCCAAATCTTTTCTAAAAAAATTAAGATTTCCTTGATAATGAACCTCCTTAATAGGATAATTAATTTTAAAATACTTTTTATGAAGTTTACAATTAAACTATTAAAATCACTGTGTCAAAACATAATTTATAATGTGTTTTTATATAAATCATAGTTTTTTCGCATATAGCTATTAAAATCTATTGTATTGTGTATATATGCATATCAAAATATATTTATATAAGATTAGTCAATAACATCGTGGAGGACCAACACAGAACGCAAACAAAGATTTCCCAGGAGTGCCACCAAAAAGTGCTATGGAATATCCCGACCCAACAAAAGCACCCCTCCGTACACCGTAGCACCCGTCGTACTCTGCCACACTACCCACGCCCGTCGTACGTACTCAGTCCGTACACATGACCGTCACGGTCAAACGAGCCAACTAGAAGTACGTCCTTGGTCAAAGTCTCTGAGCCGTAAGCACGTTGACCGGTAGTGCTACCCAGGCACCTCCGGTGGTATATTCCTGCGAAGGAGTAAGCTGGACAATGTGTTTGCTATGTTCGTGTATATCCTATGGTCGTCAGTTACTGAAGGTCCACCTGGTCCGGCGACCTATAATAATATATTTAAATAAATTAATTTTCATTTAAATAGATTCCCAGATTATACCACTCTTCTGGCCAGTGACAACTATATCTTTATATGGATACGACTGATATTTCACACGCACGCGTACACCACATACACACCTGAACTATTGGATAAATTTTAAAATAAATCATATTATATTGTTAAAAAAATAAATATTACCCTTAAATTATACACTTTCAATACATTATCAAATTTATTTAATTATCGAATATTTATTCTTTTTTTTTTCCTGTATGACATGTATATATACATAAATAAACTTAAATTTTAACAGACACAACAGATAGTGCTTTTTATATTGCTCTATGATATGATTGGCATTTGTACAAATTAAAGTATATATGAATTTAATATAAAGAAAAATAGTGGATATGTGTACTATGTTAGATATATTGGAAGTAAAACAACAGAATGGACACACACACGCACACACGCACGAGACGATGATGTATACCAGACGTGTTAAGGAATTATTTAATCTGTGACCACATATAGAAAGAATATTCTTTTAAGTAGTTTATTTTAACAACAATACTGCAACAAGATATGCAAAACATACAATATATAAATATTGTGTATACACCAAAAGTAATGAAAAAAATAGATAGAAGATTTCTTTCTAAGTATTCAATCATGTATGTTCTGCTTGAGAAATACACGTTCTTTAATTATATTCAACTATTAAATTAATTTTAAGTTTAATTTTAGCAAAAGCAATATATTGAAACTGAGTTGTTTCATTAAAATTTTATTAAAAAATAAAGGTTATTTTATTAATATAATAACTATTTTATTATCAAGAGCAAGTAATATACATATACAAAATTCACGTCGGATTTGAATTTAATAAAATATTAATTATTAAAAAATGCTATGTAGTAAAAAACATATAGGACTAATAAACCTGTGAGTGACCTAACTAGATATAAATCATGGTGATGGAGAAGATGACGCCAGCCCTAGCTGCTTCCAGAGATGGATCCCGTAAGAAGATCATCATTGAACAGATCCCGGAATCGGTAATGAAATTAATATATATAATTTCAATAATTTGGTATATAATTTCAGTAATACAAGATATGATTATAAATATTTTGATATATATTCATAATTTCTTCATTTTCAGATGATGCCATGGCAATCTTTATGGCATTAAGATCCCCAGAGCTGGATTAATTGGAATTACCACAATCTTCGGAAATGCACATACTCCAGTCTGTACAAGGAATGCACTTCACCTGGTACTATTAAATTATATACACATACATACATACATACATACACACACACATATATATATATATTATATATATATATATATATATATATAATATATATATATATATATATAATTATATATATATATATATGTATGTATATATGTGTGTGTGTGTGTGTGTGTGTGTGTGTAATTTCAATAAAACTTGGAAACAAGTTTTATTTAATTCTCTTTTAAATAGTTAGAACTTGCTGGATCAACTGAAATACCAGTAGCTGAAGGGAGCTCGGAACCACTGACAGTGAGTCTTATTTAACTTATCTATTTAAATTATATATAGCACTATTAACAAATAATAGAAATCTAATAAGTTTTATAAAACTTGTTCAATAAATAATATATGTATTCGTCTATATGTACATGTGTATACTTTCTAAGTAAAGATAAAAATACTACATATGTCATTGTGTGTGTGTGTGTGTGTATAAACATTATATATATAAATTACGTATAATATTTAAATAAAATTTAAAAAACAGGGAGGGACACCACATATTGAGGACTCTGGAAACGGCTCCGATGGTTTAGGAAACACTGTTACAGCGGAACCATGCTTAAATAAAATCTCAAAGAGTGCTTGAGAAAGTGTTGCAATATCCTGGTGAGATCACTATTGTTGCACTTGGACCTCTCACAAACGTAGCACAGGTAAATGAAATTATGTATATATATATATATATATATATATATATATATATATATATATATATATAATATATATATTATATATATATATATTATATATATATATATATATATAATTAATTACATGTTCTTATTACTATAATCGATAATATCTTAGTAATTAATGGTGTATATATCCTTTTGAAGGCTTTTCAGAAAGAAGAGTCTATAGTTAAGAATGTACAGCATGTGATCGTCTCAGGAGGTGCTTTCTTTTCAAGTGGCAATGCCAATCCTGCAGCGGAAGCCAATGTGATCTCTCCCTCCCTCCCTCCCTCCCTCCTCCCTCCTCTCTCTCTCTCTCTCTCTCTCTCACACACACACACACACACACACACACAAGCTAATTGTGTTTCTTAGATATATGGAGACCCAGAAGCTGCTGACTATGTGTTTTCTTCGGGAGCTCATATCACTGGCATTGGGTGTAAATATTACAACTCAAGTCATCTTGGATGGTAATAATTTACTTATGTATCTGTTTATTTTATAAACTCTATGTTTTATGATATTCATTTATGCAGATTCTGATTATCCACCTTCAATACCTTTAATGAAGGATACAGTAAGTCTCTTTATGACATGTGCAAGTTTTTCAGAGAATGGCATAAAAATTGATCATATTAATGGTATGTGTATATGTGTGTGTGTGTGTGTGTGTGTGTGTGTGGAGAGAGAGAGAGAGAGAGAGAGAGAGAGAGAGAGAGAGATTTTAACTCTTTATAGGGTTTTTGTTCATGGTGCACATGTTTATCTGCCGTAATAGCACCGTCTTATTTACATACAAATCTGGACCTTTACGAGTTAGGAAGACAACAGGAATTTGTAGGGATACACATTGTTCGACATGGGCCTCAAGAAGTATAATATAATCTATTAATATTAATTTATAATTAATATATATATTATTTATTTAGTTATTGTATGCTATATATATATATATATATATATATATATAATTGTTATAAATTGTTGAAACAGGTGGAACAGTCCCAATCCATGGGTTGAGAGGCCTCATGTGAATGTAGTGTGGACCGTCGATGTCCAGAGTGTTCTCCAGCTTATCAAAGACAGATTGATCCAAGTGTGAAATCCTTGTGGAGATTAATAATATAATATTAACAATAATCATTTCACCAAAACTAAAAAATTGTTTTAATATAATACAAATAATGTATTGCTATATGGCTTGATGTTAAACAGATTTTAATTAAATTTTTAATTCAAAAACCTTTTAAAATAGATTTCAAAGCCTACATCAATTTTTTAAGTTTGAAACTGTAAATGTTTGATATAAGAAACTTATTAATATAATACATTAAAAATAGTTATACATTTTAAAATACAAATTGATTTATGTTGATGATACATTCGCATTGGAAACTGTGGGAGTTTGAGTGGGAGTTTGAAAATTATAAATGAAAACTATCAAATTATTTAATTAACTAATTTGTTTTGTTTTTGTGACAACAAAATAAATGAATTATTATATGTATCATACATTATACAGTTTAAAATATTTAAAATATACTGTATGCATGTTTCATAACTCATGCACATCTCATGTATCTCTTTGTGTGAATAATTATAATGAGTTCCTCTTACAGACATGTATGCATACACGTAAACATCCACCACACACCACACACACAAGTGGTGTGTGTGTGTGTGTGTGTGTGTGTAGATAAGATATAATTATCCTGATCTATTAAACATGTTTAAAAAATGTATTTCATTATTTGCTAAAATTATATTATGAATATTATTTGCTTATAATTTAGTATAAAACTATTTATTACAATAATTTGAATTTAAATTATATCGGATACCGCCACTTTGTTATTTTTTATACATGGATGTAATGATAAATCTTTGAATAATTATACATGAAGATTTTGATTTCTAACAATTAGTGTTACCACTCATAATTACGATTTTAATTAATTAAGATTAAAAATTATAATAAAATATAAATTTCCTTCCTTCACATTGACAACGAATGCCGTATGCCGTATTCATACATACACTGCAGACGGCTATGACATGCTCGGCAACTATGCCCGCCTTCTATATCGTGCAAGGACCTCGGACAAGGCATCCGACTCCACAATGCAGTACTCAACAGCGAGCACAGAGAGAGCATTTTCCTCTCAAATCTCCTCATCAACATGTACTTCGATGTGGTAGCATCCAAATGGCAAGGCAGGTATTCGATCAAATCCAAAACCAGATGTCTACTCATGGAACACGATCGTCTCCGCATATGCCCAGTCCGGACATCCGCTGCAATCTAAGGAACTCTCGACAAGACACCCAACAGAAACATCGTCTCCTGGAACTCACTCCTGAGAAGCATACGCAAAGTCGTTGCGAACCCAACAAGCACACGAGATCTTCCACAAAATGCCGTATAGAGTTCAGTATCCTGGAACTCGATAACGTCTGTGTATGTACACGAGGGGTGTCTCTCGGGCGAAGCTCTCATTCGAGAGAACGCCGGAGAGAACGCTGTGAGTTGGGACACGTTGCTTACTGCATATGCCCAGTGTGGGGAATTCTCTGCAGCGATGGATACCCTCGAGAGAATGCCTCATTGGGATGTCATCTCTTGCAACGCCGCTTGTAAGGTGTTCGTTCAACACGGGGATATGGACCGAGCGAGAGCATTGTTCGACTCGCTCCCGGAGAGAGATACTAATTCATGGAACACTATGGTGTCGGGATACGCTCAGAAGGGGGACATCCACGAAGCAAGGAGTGTCTTCGAGCGTTCCCCGTCGAGAAACTCGGTGACGTGGAACTTCCTCCTGGCGGGATACGTCAGGGCAGGGGTGTTGTCCGAGGGAGAACACGTGTTCGAGAGAATGCCGCATCACTCGATCGTCGCAGGGACGGGTATGATCGAAGCGTATGCCCAGAAGGGGACGTACAAAAAGCCAAATGTATGTTCGATAGGATGCCGGAGCTCGATACGGTAGCGTACAATGCGATGGTGTCGGGGTATGCCCAGAATGGACACACCGACGAAAGCAAGAGGGTGTTTGACGAGACGCCGGGAGAAACGAGGTCTCCTGGACGGCTCTCGTTACAGCGTACGCCTTGTCCGGCGTGTGGCAGAAAGCGAAGGAAGTGCTTGAGAGGATGCCGAAGGGGAACACCATCGCGTGGAATGTGATGTGTCAGGGATACGCAGCGAGCGGGAGCCTCGATACTGCCACCCGGATGTTCGATCAGATGCCAGAGAGGGAGAACTCGTCGGTGAACGTGATGATCGCTGCGTACTCGCAGCAAGGGCGCGTCAAGGATGCGGAGCGTGTCTACGAGAGCACCACATCGGAGTCACGAGAGTTCACTGGCCTGCGATGTTCAATGCATACGCCCAGAACGGGCGTATGCAGGAAGCGAAGGAGATCTTCGACAGGAAGAGTAACCACAGTGTGTTTCCGGACGTCGCTCGTGTCCGCCTACGCCCAGAACGGGTGTTACTGAGGCCGAGGAAGCCCTCTCTAGGATGCCACAGTGGGACGCGGCGCCGTGGACGGTCGTGGTTGCCGCGTACGCACGAGCCGGACGGCTCAACGAGGCGAGGGAGGCCTTCGAGAGAATGCCGGAGAGGGACGTCGTCTCGTGGACGAACATGATGTTGGGATATGCCCAGAACGGGGATATCAGGCAGGCGGATGTTATGTTCAGGAAGCTTGTACAGGAGCCTGACATGGTGATGTGGAACATCATGATTACTGCATATGCCCAGCATGGGCATTGCAAGGAGGCCATCGATCTCTTCTACGAGATGCAGCTCGAGGGGATAACTTCCGACGGGAACTCGATCACAACGATGCTTGTTGCTCTAAGCAACGTAGGGATGGTACGCGAGGCGAGGAGTTTTTTTGCGTCGATTACACGCGACTATGGATATACACCAGCCAGGGAACACTATACGTGTGGTCGATGCACTTGGTCGAGCCGGGAAGCTAACCGATGCAGAGGTTGTATTAGATGCGATGCCGTTCTCGCCCGGAAGGATTACTTGGGGGCATTTGCTGACTGCTTCCTCTATACACACTGATATCGGACTCGGACAACGGCTGCCAATAAAATATCTGAGCTGGAGCCCGAGAAGTCTGCTCCTTATGTTATGCTGGCCAACATGAACAGGTTTGCTGTGGAGAATGTAGTTTAAATTGTACATACTTATTACATACTAATGCCATTTTGTTTTTGATTCTATATTGACCATTTTAATTAAATTTGCTAGAAAAAAAGATTTATCAGATTCTATTCAAAATTAAATTCCTGGTACAAGTCGCTTGTTAAAGTCTGTTTTCTCTGTGATTTATATAAATGCTTAAATTAAAAACTATTAATAATACATCAACTTCAAATTTTAAGAGATTTCTTTGCAGAATGCAATTTAAAGTACACAGACAACAACGAGTAATGTTTTAAGAAATGCCTTCTACTGTAAATGACGCGCGCGCACACACACACACACGTAATACATACATACACATTCTTAATTGTATATGTGGTTGGGAGCAATCTCATATGGATCAGTCCTCACTGTGCATGTAGATAGATTTATAAATATATAAATGTATAGCCGTGTACGCCTGCTTGCAGATATATTCGTGTGTGTGTGTGTGTGTGTGTGTGTGTATAATATATATATATATAAATGCTTCTAGTGTTAACATATATGTCAATGTTTTAATGCATGCAGTACGGGTAGTATTATATATACTTTATTAAGGTTTTAAAATGGTCAACAGAAGAATTGCTGTTTAGCAGTATCTTCAAAGTAAGGTTTAATATAGAAAGGAGGTGTTAGTGCTTATTCAATAAAACAGCAGTAATAACTACTATAATATTATTGTTTACTAATGTAAAGTCTTAACGTGTCAAGTTAAAAAATGATGATAATTAAACTTAAAAAATTAATTTATTAATAATATTCATAATTGATAATGGAGTTATATTCAAACATATATCATAATTGAATGAACTTATTTTTCTTTCTTTTTGAAACTTCATTTAGAAATTATAATATAAAAAAATTAAAATATTATTAATAATATAATGGAAGTTCATGATTAAACTTATTTTAAAAATGATGCTAGTAAAATATTTAAATTTATATGATAGTTAAATATCTTAGATTTTGCTCCAGCTTTAATAATGATACTGCTTCTAATAAATATACAGTTTTAATTTATATTTCAAATACTAAAGGTTGGTTTTCATAATTATAGCTTTATGTAATTTTATTTTATATTTGCTTTTAACAAATGTGCTTAAGAATGATGGTTTTTTCTAAAATGTAAAACTATTTATCAGACTAGTTAAACATTCATTAAAAAATAATTTGCTGTGGAGAATGTAGTTTAGCCGAGAGTTTAAATTGTACATACTTATTAAATGACATTTTATTAAAGTATTTATTGTTTGATTCTATATTGATCATTTAAATAAATTTGCTAGAAAAAAACGATTTATCAAATTGCCAAGATCACTTCGAAATCACTATCCAAATTTAAATTCCATTCCATTCAGCACTGGTACCCGCTTGTTAAAGTTGTTTTGTCTGTGATTATAACTTTTGTATTTTTATAAATGTGACTTGTATTCTAAATGCTTAGAAATAATGTCTTTTAATTAAAAAATAATAATAAATTAAAAATTTATTAATTAATAAATTATTATTAAATAATTAACTCACTAAAGTGTGTGTATATATATACGTGTGTGTGTGTTAAAGTATGCATTATTAAATTAAAAACTATTACATTCAACTTCTAATTTAAGAGACTTCTTTGCAGAATGAAATTAATTAATATACACAAATTAAAAAGTAAATTAATGCTTTAAAATTAAAAAACTTCAACTAATAAACTTACAATTGCATTTTAACCCCATATATATGTGTGTGATAAGTTCATGTGTATAGAAGCACACATGATCTCTTCTATACACACGCGCGCACCACACACACACACACATATATTCTTAATAAGGTTTTACAACACGGTGGAACTTAAAAAATTAATACATATTAATAATGTCTCATAATGATAATGGAGTATATTTCAACATATATCATAATTGAATGACTTTCTCTTTGTTTGAACTTCATTTAGAGAATTATTTATAAGAAAATTAAAATATATAAATATTATAAATGAAGGGATTGGATATTCATGATATATTTAATTATATGTTAAACTTTATTATAAAAATGGTACTAATAAAACATTTAGATTATTATTATGCTAATTAAATGTCTTAGATGTTGTTTCAACTTTTAATAATGATACTGTTTTATAATAAAAATATGTTTTATTCTATATTAATCATATTTAAACATTACAGGGAGCGTCCGTTTTTCTTCTTCATAATTATAACTTTATGATGTGTTTGTATAAAATGTGAAACCTTCAAATGTGTGTGAACTGCTCGAGTGTATGCGTGCGTGTGCGTGGAGAGATGGATTTTAACAGTTGTTAAAGAACCCTAACCCCGTGGACGCGAGCTAGGGTGTACAAGGGCGCGGCTATGGCGGACGGTGAATGAGCAGCATCCTGCGTGCAATGGGGACGCCGATCGCTCCGCCAGTCTCACCGGATTCACAAGAGAATGCAGCATCCGACGAGGAAGAAGACGCTCCAGAGAGTGATATATATGCGACTACAGTCATCCACAATGCGGCTTCAGATCCGTATTCATCAGCTGTTCTTCACAAGAGCGCCAAGGATCTCTCGGCTCTACTCGAGAAATCGGCTGCCGGGGAGTTTCCAGGTGAGGATGATCTCTATTCTACAGTAATTTACAAAGGCGGGTCGGAAATACACGAGAATGATGAATCCCATTCGAAGTTCTATGGATCGGACAGAGGAGTCGATGAATCCGATGGGAAATTCTCGGTGAAGGAGTTGAAAATCTCTCCCAGGAGGATGATTCTTTGTTTTCTACCGTCATTTTCAAGACTGGGGAGAGGAGAGTTCCCGAAAGCCAGGAAACAAGTTCGTTCTTGAGGAGGAAGCCCAGTCTTCCAAGACACGGGATGAAATGCCGCTTGCTCCTGCTGAATTTATTAAGCGTCGGGGAAGCCCAGTTCATGAAAATGTCGCTCGTGAGGATCCTTCTCTCAAGTACGAGCTTTTCAATCAACTTGGTATGTGTGTGTCTGTGTGTAAATATATCAAACTGTGTGTGTGTGTGTGTTACGCACATTCATACGTACATATTGTATTTCAGGCAAGGGATCTTATGGGTCAGTGTATAAAGCTCGAGACCGCAAGACTTCAGAATTTGTTGCTATCAAAGTTATATCCTTAACTGAAGGGGTAAGCTCGTGTGTGTTCCAGAAATATATGATATTTGTCTAAGTTGTTTGACAACAAGGAGTGAATGTTAAATTTACTGTAAGCATTCATTTTATAACTATTCACGCACACACCACACACGTGTAAATATATAGGGAACTCGTTAATATATGTATTTAATGAGTTCTTTACAGGAGGAAGGATACGACGAAATTCGTGGAGAGATTGAAATGTTACAGCAGTGTAATCATCCAAACGTAGTGCGGTACTTAGGGAGCTATCAAGGTGAAGAATACTTATGGGTAAGAACATTTTCTGAAATGCAACTTAGTAGATTAAATTCTTACGATGCTTGCAGATTGTTATGGAGTATTGTGGAGGGGGTAGTGTTGGTGATTTAATGAATATTACCGACGAGCCTCTAGAAGAGGATCAGATAGCTTATATTTGCAGGGAGGCTTTGAAGGTGTGTGTGTGTGTGTGTGTGACAGAGAGAGAGAGTACCAGCAGATGTATTTTTTTTGCCGTGTGTTTTTAAACAGGGTTTGGCTTACCTGCATAGTATATATAAAGTACATCGTGATATAAAGGGTGGAAATATTCTACTTACGGAGCAAGGAGAGGTGAAGCTAGGTAAGCTCTCTCTGTCTCTGTGTCTCTCTGCTCTGTCTCTGTCTCTGTGTCTCTTCTCTCTCTCTCGCAGTCCTAGTACTGCAATGAAATTTTGGGGCATCTTGTTTGTTTAAACCAGTCGTACCCTCCGGTTTGGACCTTCGTACCCAAATGTATGGGGTGTACGGCTGCAAGTATGCTATCTCTCTCTTTGACACACACACACACAACTCTTTCTCTCTCTCACATCTATTAATTTGGGGAGATAATGTATGTGTTAAGGTGATTTTGGTGTTGCTGCGCAGTTAACGAGAACGATGTCTAAACGTAATACGGTATTCTTTTGCCATTTTGTTTGTTTTCCTTTATTTTTATGTTTCATTTCTTTCTTATTAGTTCATTGGTACTCCTCATTGGATGGCTCCTGAAGTTATACAAGAAAGCCGTTATGATGGCAAGGTACATGCATATAACTATTAAGTATCCTTACTATATTTATCGTTTGAATTTTTCTTCTATAGGTGGACGTGTGGGCTCTGGGAGTTTCTGCTATTGAGATGGCCGAGGTATTCAACATATGTACATAATTTTATGTGTATGCATATGTGTAGATTCATTTATGTATTAATATATGTACATATATAATATGCTATGCAGGGGCTTCCTCCGAGATCCAATGTTCATCCAATGCGGGTATGTTATGCTTTTGATATGCTTTGGAGAACTAGTTACGTTTTGTATTTTGTTATTCCAGGTATTGTTTATGATTTCTAGAGAGCCTGCCCCGATGTTAGAAGACAAAGAGAAATGGTATGCTTCATTCCAAAAAGCTGTGTGTGTGAGAGAGAGAGGGGTAGTATGTATATATCCCCTCACTGCACTACATGCAGGTCGTTGGTGTTTCACGATTTTGTAGCCAAGTGCTTAACAAAGGAACCACGCTTGAGACCGACAGCACCAGCAATGCTTCAGGTATGATTCGTTTTATTAGCTGATGTAGTTTTACTTAATTATGACAAGACTTGATTTCCTTTCCTTTTCCAGCAAAGTTTATAGAGAAATGTAAAGGAAGTGCATCGCATATGCTTCCAAAGATTGATAAAGCCCGAGCTATGAAGGAGAAGATGTCTGTTAGAAGTTTACCTTTTGCACCAGAACAGCCCACCATTTCATCAGGAACTGGGGTACGTTTAATTATTATCGACTGAATAATCGTTTTGATTATAACAATAACATCCGTGTGTATTACGCATTGTATGTAGTACTGGTTTATAAAGTGCACACGCAGACACCAATATACACACGTGTACTATCAATAGCATTAAGCAATCTTCTGAATTTACCACCGATACCAAATCTATATATTGATTAGTGATGTTGCAGCAATGGTCGTGGGAAAGAGGCCAGACAGTGAAGATGCATGAAACTTTGGGAGCAACAGTACTTGTTAGACCTGACAAGGATACCTTACGGAGGCAGGATGCCAAAAATGAAGATAATACAGATGGTATGCATTTATATGGACCGGAAATAATATAAATACACCAAGAAAAGTATATATTATTGTACCATGTTCAACCATGTATATACATGTGTATATATTGTGCTTTAACATTTTATGCATAGCTGGGGACTTTGGGACCATGGTGGTGCACAGGACTTCTTCCTTAACAACACAGCCGAGTGACATACTTCCAATAACTCAATCTAGTTTAGAGGAAGCGGTTTCTGAGAAAATAGAACCTGCTTCAGAGGATGAAAGGTACTTTGCTATTATATAATAATAATCATGGTAATTATAAGCTTTTCTCAAGCTCTCTGTCTCTCTCTCTCTAAATGTATGCATATTTCACTATTAACTACTAGCAGAGCATTACTGTGTTATGCATGAATCTTGCGTAGTGATACCTTAAAACATTTTACTTTCTGTGTAGAGCTGACAAGGTTACAAAGGTTGCACAGCCATCTCAAATAGAGCTTCCCTCATTTTCGCCAGCTACTCCTCCATCCTCATCGCCCGTCCCACAATCATCCAACGAAGGACAAACATTGAAAAAGAAAAAGAGTCCCCGTGATGCAACACCAAGAAGTGCTTCTACACTTAATCGACCTTTGCATGACAAGGTTCGTCTTATTTATTATTGTTGTTTTCATCTTATGGCTTGAAATTCTGATCATATTATTATAATAGTATTAATGTCTCTCTCTCTCTCTCTCTCACACACACACACACACAGCATGTTTATTTATGTCTACATTCACTTCATACTCTAGACGTTGCTATTTTATTCGGTGTATGCTAGGATATATTGGATGAAGATGTCACTTAAATTTGATTCTAAATATAATAAACCACCATAGCGCGCGCATACACACACATGTATATTATATACCACAAGACTGAAAACCGCAACATTCTTATGGGAACATCATTAGCATTATTATGAGCATTATATAACCTTACTTAAAGTTCATATTCTTACTAAGTTATGCTTTAATGCAGCTAATGTCTATATATGCGGCGGGAAACACAGTTCCAATACCATTCTTGCGAGCAACAGATATATCTCCGATTGCCTTGATATCAGACGACTTGGCAAGAACTGGTCGCACGGACCACAGTAATGCAATTGCTTTGCAAACGATTGAGGAGCTTTACAAGGGTGCTGGTGTTGTCGATTCCACACTTAAGAGAGGAAAGAAACCAGCGAACAGTGAGGTAATGGTAGTCTTATCAAAATCTAATAACACACGCACGCACACAAACACAAACACGTACACATATACATATACGTGTACAATTCCAGATATATGTATGTTTCCATGCGCATCCTTAGTAGAGATAATTGCGTAAGAATAGAGCTAGGATTTGTACCTATTATTGTGCATACTTGTGTGCACGTTTGTCGGCTGTTAATAAACATAACGTGTATTCTGTACCCAGTTAAAAAGGATGGGCATCTCACACACATACATGCATAACATCTTTTTGTTGTTTTAGCAGATGCCACTCCCTACAAGCGTTTCCCAACGCTTGGCAACAAGTACAACACTTCAGAATTTAGCGCGTTCATTAGCATACCATAAGAGGTACATATTACTTTAATAGATACTTAAATCTTTCTCGTTATTAACTCGACCAAATATATATACTTTATTAGTTCATTACATCAAGCAGACACATATTTACATAATCTTATTGCTTCCTGGGGACAGATTTGCTGACAGTATACTGTGTATGTAGATGTTACGAGGAAATGCCTCTACAAGGCTGGCAAGTTGCTCAGGAGGAGCGTGTTGTTTGTAACTTATCTGATACCTTACGGACAATTCTTCGATTATAGTTCAGTAATCTCTCTCTCTCTCTCTCTCTCTCTCTCTCTCTCTCTCTCTCTATATATATATATATATATATGTATGTATGTATGTATGTGTGTGTGTGTGTGTGCGTGTGTGCAGAAAGTCTAATGCATTATCATACTAACAGGTTTCTGCTACGACCACCGATAGAACATGTACAACTGAGGAATGTAATATATGGTGCAGGCACATACGATTTGCTGTCGACAAATACTTCTTTTTATATATTTTTTTAAGTTACATGGCAATTTACTGTGCTAGAGCACTAGTGCTGTAGACGAGGAATACCCCGGCCAAGAGAACACCTCCCAGCGTTACAGCCCACAACAATAGCCCCGTCTGACCTGTTATTTGTACAAAAGAAGGTATGTAATATATTTATTTCAAATTAAAGTGATATATATATATATATTATAGAGAGAGAGAGAGAGAGAGAGAGAGAGAGAGAGAGAGAGAGAGAGAGAGAGAGACACGCACACACACACACGCTTTGGTTTGTGTGTACCTCCGGTGTAAACATCGCCTGAGGGGGCCCACTGTTCTGGAGTGTAGATTGGACTGCATTATGATACATGTTTGCAATCTGAAAAGAAGCATTAATTTGTAGTAATTACCTGTAACCGTCTACATTAGCTCCGTATTTGCCTGTGAATTGGTTATACTCCCTTGCCCTGTATAAAGATAAACATAATGTTATGTGTAAATATGTATATATGAGAAAACAGGCTATATACGTATGTATCTGTACGTGTGTGTATATGTATAGGAGATAAAATCTACCTTGAATTTACGCCCAGATGCATCGACTCCGTTTCTGAAGTTGAGATCACCAGATGGTCCTGTTTATTCAATTAAATTATTATACAAATGACATATATACATATACACACGTCTGTGTGTGTGTGTGTGTGGCAGTTTGCATATGTGAAGTCTTCTAGGGTGTATACATGTATAAAGTCCGATTAAAGATAAGCTCTACGCACACATATGTATGTATGTATAGCTGTATTTACACAATCAGTTCAAGCCCGTGCGTGCGTTGTAAGTTTGAAGTACCACTTCAAACTACATATATATTTGTGTGTATATGTGTGGGTATTACACATATGTACAAAGCAATATATATATTTTTCTTTATATATTGTGTGAATACACATATATACACATACACAGGTGTGTGTGTGTGTGTGTGTACTCACCTAAGGGGGTCTTGGTGTTGATCTTCTTGCCGCCTTTGGCCTTGATGAGCAGTGTGGAGCGTGCAGGCTTAGCAGGTGCCAATGTTGGTAAGCCGCGGGCAACGGCAGATCCGCAGAATGCAGAGCGCTCCACTGCCAAAGCCATGGCTGTATTTTCCTTACCTACTGTTCTTGTTGTTGCATATCATCTACATTGTAGAGGCTGAGATTGTGTACACGTGTCAGGCGCTGACTGGAAGCTAGCTTATCCAGACTTTGTGTACCATAGCATATGGCGGTGTGTATTGTGTTAATGGGAAATTTTAGTTTTATATTAAATAACATTTATGTCTTAATTTATATTTATATAGACAATCTCTCTCTCTCTTATTGCTGTACATAATTATGTATTAAATATATATAAATTGTTTTGTGTAAGAATGTTTTTTAAGAAAATATAACTTTTATTACTTATTAGTGTAAATCATAATAATGCTCTTTCTACTATATTAATATGATTGAATATAATTGCATCGTGAATATTTTTAGTGATAATTCTCACGATAATAATACTTTTATGTTGATTTCAAATTGTTTTAACGTAGATTACATTTAACATTTTATACTTCGTAAGTCTTATTTCAAATATTGAATATTTAAGTAATAACAAATACCATCGAATAGTATAATTATCAACTTTGATTAATACATAATAAATCTTATTATAATCTTAATTTTAAAAGTGTAAGTAAACGATATATTATATTAATTTAATATGTAATGCTTAACAAAAATATTAGTGTTGTAAATTCTTAATATTATTCACTTATTAACCATTGAAGACTTTCACATTTTAATATTATATAAAAAATAATTAAAATTTTGAAAAGATGTAATTTACACAACAAATTTAAAAAAGAACCAACCTTTAACTAAATTTCTATATAAAATGTTTATAACCTTTATTATAAATACATATACATAATGAGTATGTATAATATAATTTATCATGCAAAATCGTTTATATTTAGGTACAAGATACACAAGTATATCATATGTGAATACACAAATAATAATCGATGTTCATGAACATGTATTTGAATTTATATTTAGTATTAAATATGATTATCTTGTTCAATTTTTTCTTCATTGTTACATTTTTTTATATTCATTTATTTAATATATTTGAAAGTGTCTCCTCACTCCTTCGTGTAATAAAAACATTGTGTTGTACATGTTTGAAATAATTTAAAAAGTATTAAAAATTAACACAAATGAATTTAAAAACTTAAGAAGTGAACTTAAAGAGAAAAAAATATCTTATTTCTTTTTCTTTTTCTTTTCTTTTTTCTTTTTCTCTTTCATCATTCATTCAGTTATACATACTTTATAATCTTCAATAAGGTGATACAATCATTAATGCTAAAATGAGCAACATGGTATATAAAATATATCATATGGTATATTGTGCAACACTGAATAAAAATATTATTAATAAAAATAGTTCTTCCGGTGGTGGAATTACATACTTACTATTGAGAGTTTCTCCACACACTAGACAATGATGTATATAATTATAAAAAGTAATTAATACACAATATTAAAATAAAATTCATATTTTTGCATGTTTTATAATTGTTTAACTTATTTGTTTTCCTTCTAAGTCAAGTTTTATAATTTTTATTTGTGTTAATTTTTATTTATATAATAAATTCTTATTAAAAGTTCATTAGACTTTATGAGAAAGAATTAGTTATGAAATAATAACTTAATTATTTATTATTTCTAATTAACTACTTGACTTATCAGATCGTATTGATTTTAATGCATATCTTTTCTTTAAATATATTCAAACTTCTTTAAATGAAAGTATCAATTATACACAATAGTATATATTACCCATCTTAGCAAAAATATAATTAATTAAATCAAAAAGATTTAATTAAGCATTTTAAATTATATTAGCTGTATAAGTATTTTTTATCGATTGGCTTTTAAGAAAAAATCGTACTTTTATATTAGCCACTTTTAACAAAATTGTCGAATATTTAAAATAATTTTATATTATTATACATTGCATAGCTTTTATAACTCATACAAGACAAATTTATTATACATAAGGATTACATAAATAAAAAGATTTTAAACTAAATTAAAAAGATAATTATGTATAAAAAGTTTATTAAATAAATTATGAGGTTTGATAATAGTCGGTTGGGTAAATAACATAATTTATTTTAATATTTTTATAATAGTATAGATCTAAAATATTCTTAGTATATCAATTGTTTACCTAATTATTATTTATTAAACTAAACAATAATAATGATTATATTAAATTATTATAATATGTCATGTTCTTATGGATAACTATGCATCAAAGAGTTTTATGTTGTATTGAAATTATAAAAAGATAAAAGAAATTTGAAATAATGTTTTTAATTATCTATTTAATAATAAGTAAGATGGCCTAATGTAAATAATTTAATTAAAGAACTACCACCGCATGAATTTGGTTTGACGACTCATAATTTTAAAATGTTAAATCTTAATAATTAAAAACTTGCATTCTTAATGAAATTTAACAATATTTTATACCTTTACAAACAATAATAATAAAGGCATATACATATACATATGATTATATATAATGCAATACTTTATATATATCTTAAGTAGTATATACAAATAATATACATTTTTTACTTGGTTTAATATGGCTTATTGTTAAAGTTATAATACTTTTGATGTATAAAATGTTTGTATCACCCTTGTAAGTGATTAAACATGTGTAAAATATCTTAATTGTTCTTCGTACTTTACTTAATATAAACACAACTTCAATTATTTTTAAATTACATAAAACTTTATATTAATACTAATATGTTTATAAATTAACCACCAAACTCTTAATCTTCTTAAACAATTATAATAAATAAGTTGAAGAGTCACATTGCTTTTCTATGTAATAAAAAATGTTTTTCTCATTTGATTCACTTTAAACATTTTCTTAATACATTTAAATCTTATCATTCATAATTAATCTTATGTAAAATTATATATGAAATGATAACTAAACTAAAATCTATTATAGGTGATAGTGAAAATAATTTCTAAACAAAAAAATAACATTATAATAAAACTTGTTATAACTGTAACTAAAATAAAAATATAAAGAGTTCATTTGGCTGCATTATAAAAGAAAATTAAGTTTATTAAACTAAGAAATAATATTTTACTCATATTCATTAATAAACTTTGATGTTAAACTTTAACTTTTTTAATTTGGCACTTATGAGATTTAAAAGAAGGTAAAATAATTAGTTATTAATGTGGATATAAATCACATAAAATTTACTTAGCTTTTATAAACTTGGAATATATGTAAAACCACTAGTTTTAGGTTTATAATTAAAAATAATTCAATATTATTTTAAAGATTAACAACCAAAACTTCAAAGCTACTATAAAATGTTTTTAAATTTACATGTATATACACTTGTGTAAAGCATATACATGAATACATATATATATAAACATGTACACATATCTATGTTATAATTATGAACAAATTTTTTTTTGCTAATAATTATAATATGTGATTTAAAACAATACATTTACATTATTATTAGTCCCAAATATTATTTAAGTGAATAATATTCTTATTCTTAATTAAAACTTATTCATAATTACTTTATAGGATATCAAACTTTTTTGGCTCACCTGCATAATACCGCCCCCCCTCCCTAATTAGCCACTAATTTGGGGGCGGCCGCCCAAATATGGCACTGCCCTAATTACAGTGAAGATGATAATATACACATGGGCAGGACAATAACGTGTGCGATACACACACACATTAAAGATTAATTATGAACTTTTAATTTAAAAAAAAATGATTATACACACACATACACATATGGCAGCGGCGCCCCCAAGTTAGCAAATAATTAGGAGAGGGGGGGGGGCGGTATTATGCATTCTAGCCACTTTTTTAAAGTTCTTATTAGGGTTTTTTACATCTTAAAATGAATTGTATATAATTTACCTTTCTATATAAAGTTTTTATTAATTTTTCTCCATATTAAATACAAATTTGAATTTAAATCCATTTAACTTAACATTTTCATAATATTTTAATAAACCAAGAAATATAATAATTATCTTTAAAATTGCACCTTCACTTTTAAAATTAACCTTTTTTGACATTTACTTCCTTGTGAAAGTATATATTTACATTTATTTATTTAATACTTATTCAAATTTGTTAGCTTAATTATCATATTTATTTAAAAACTTATAATTATTCATTGTAATCATACAAGTTAAGAACGGTGATCCCACACTAACTAATGCATTTTAATTGAATTTTATATTTAATTAACTCAATTTTTATCATTATTTTTATTTTATAAATATTTTGATTGCCACTCTCATGTTTTGAAACAAACGACTTCAAAATAATTATAAAATGTAAAAATATTTTTTCATTTAAATGTTTTCATAAAAATTTGGAACTATCACAAAAAAACGGAGAATTCTTTAGTAATTATTAAGATAGATCCATATTTATTGAGTTAAGAATATACATATTATATAGTAGTGGTTAATCATAACCAAAATAAAAATTTAAATTAATAATTACTTTTTTATTTAATTAATTATGAAAATATAATAAAAAATCTTCAAAATTATAGTGTTCTGAATTTAAATCTCTTTTTTTATAATTAAGAAAACTGAAATAACATTTCTGATTCTTCGTTTATATATAAATGAGGGTTATGAATGAATAATTATTATTTAATAGATAATGACATGGTTTACTAAGGATACATACATCATAATTAACTTAGAAATATTATTAATTTAATAGATAATGACATTAGAACTTAGAACACAGCAATTATTAACTCAATGGTTATACATCTACATACTCATGTTTATATAAAATATAATGGGTATCAGTGTACGTGTGTGTGGTGTATATGTTACACACATTATCATTATCAGAATATTATTATTACCAAGCCATAAATTATTACGTGGTCAAATATATTATTAGAAAGTGGATATAAAAATGCTTTAAGTTAAATCAATGAATTAAATGAATACCCTATGAATTAAGTTTAAATAAAACAAATGAAAATCCTATGCATTACATGAATAATTAATATTTTAAAAGCATTATGATAAAGCATTTCAATAGAAATTAACTTATTATCAAGCGCCTCCCTGTTAACACATAAAGATATCCACGATTAATTAAATTAAAAAGTGTAAATGAATTTAATGAATATCCGATTTAAATATAAACAACATAATAAGTTTGACTCGAGGATTAATTATGTAAAAATATACCTTACAGTATATAGATTGTTAAATTAGATAATATTAAAATTAGATAGTTTAAGCAATTCACTTTACAATCTTATACTACACATACTTTTGTATAGAGTCGTTCAAACATACATAGATATATGAATGTATATGACGTGTGTGTGCGTGCGTGTGTGTGAGAGAGAGACTTTATTTGAAATTTAACCACAACATATTTTCTATATTTTACATAAATAATCTAATATGTGTTAACAATAATTCTTATTTAATTTTTAATATTACATACATATATTACATACAAATACACAAGACTTACTACATAGAAAAGAGCTCCCTGAAGCTAACGGACAATATAGGAAGCTCAGTAGCAAGAACCACATTCTCTGCAGTAGCAGGGGCACTCAACGGAGACCAGCCATTGCCTCCCCACTGTGTTTTTGCTGCAGAAATTGCCTGTGCTACAGCTAGTATAACACTGCACAAATAAATAATTAAATAATTAAATAAATAAACAAATAAAAATTCATATTTATACATTATATAATATGCATACACGTATGCACACATATGTATTATGTTTACCTGCATGCCATGCCATAAGGTGGCTCTCCAGAAAACTAGAAAGAAGTAACAAAGCAAAAGCTCAGTACGGTACAGATAACACACACACACACACACACACACACAAGCCATGAATTACTCGTCAAATGCATCCTTCAACAAGACATCCATCTACCTGCCTATATCTTGGTAGTATGCATACAGGATATACAGACATAATTAACACATAGGACATATGTATATAATATGTATAACAATTAACACATACTATAGACAGGTATGTATATATGTAGACCATTAAACAGTACATACACATACATATATATTACTGCGATTTAACTCACCTTTGAACGCAGAAAACCAGACGGATTCTCACTGTTAGCCAGGAGAGAGGCATTAAAAACACATGGAATATCCCTCGAACTAGGTGGTTTATATTCCCAAGTTCCATCGGTGATAAGCTGCATTCGATCACATAATAAAATTTATACTTTATTAATACCGTACTATGATATGTACATATATATAACACAACAACAGATATATACAATATACACATAAATATAAATATATAATTACCTTTCCTGTCGAATGATCGTATCTGTATTCCTCGGATAGAAAGTATCCAAGTCCTTGAACAAAAGCACCTTGAACCTGCAAAATAATTACACACAGGTATATAAAAATGCATGCATCATACACAAATACATATGTTGTGTGTATACATACATCAAACATGTGTGTATGTTTTCATATGTACGTCTGGTACCTGGCCAATATCAATTGCAGGATTCAAGCTTTTCCCACAGTCAAGTAGAAGGTCAGACCGAACAATAAAAGTTTCTCCTGTTAAAGAAAGTGTATAAGGATATAGATAGACAGTGACTATATCAAAAAATATTACAATTAGTGGCAAATATACGAGTGAATACACCAAGTGATCATTAGTCAATAGTAACACATGATAAATACGAATATATTATGAATATATAAAAAATTTGTCAATACCCGTTACAACGTCCACTTCGACCTCAGTAACACCAGCACCAAATGATACATACCTGGCATAAAATATAACATAAATCTCTCTCTCTCTCTCACACACACACACACACACACACACACACACAAATAAATACTTACTGGAAGGGACCATCTTTGCTAGGACAGCATACACTCTACCACGAGCTTGTAAATCAGTTCCAGAATCTACAGCTGCACTGATAAGATTTCCAAGAGTATTCCTTATTATTTGCAGCTACAAGCTTCTTAATCCCCCTTAGACGCTCCACAAGTTGTGTACATCCATCCTGTAAACAAGAACATAATTAACAACATATTACGTTATTCTGTTTATAGTAAAAGACTTGACACTATGAATAAGACGCATTTTGTGCGTGCGTGCGTGCGTGCGTGCGTGTGTGTTATCAATATACTATAATACTTATTATCCATAAAATATACATATCTCAACTACATTACAGTTTGACTATATCGAGTACAGCTACTATTTAATTGCATAAAAACCCACACACATCCTTACAATAATACTTATTATATATAAATATATAAATATAACAGTCGACTATATTGAGTACAAGTAGTATTAACTATAGTTGCTCGAGTAGCTCGATAAACACGCGCACACACACACGCAGCTTACGTGCACAGCCTTGGCACACAATTCTGAGGTTACAGAGCCTCCACTTTCAGCAACATTATTGGCAACAACTGTTGTTGTTGTGTGAACAGCAATATCTTCTATAGATATTTCACCATTTACTAAGGAACCCAGTGCCATTGCAGCAACCTGTTCACCAGACACCAATATATATACGCATAGAGAGAGAGAGAGAGAGAGAGAGAGAGAGAGAGAGAGTGTGAGTGAGTGAGTGAGTGTGTCTTGCTAGAACTTAAGCACACAGAGCATATATATGCGCAGATGTAAACAAGAAATCATGTATATGTAATATGTTGTTGGTATAAGTGGCCATGCATATAATGCATGAACAGATAGCGTATATACATATAGATGCATATTTCCAGATAGCACAAATACAGATACAGATGGAGAGCATGTAAAAATGTTATTGGTCTCTATATGCCAGTATGCACAATACACACACACACACATATATCACCTGTGCAACTTTGATATCAAGTCCTTGTCCAATCTCACACCCCGAGTGATGAATGCTTATACTCCCATCCGGATATATGTTAACTAAGGCAAGATGCTGAAGTGCCTCCCACCCGGCTACAAACTTGACAGGTACAATGGATATTCCTCGCTTTGTCCACATATTCTCCGAGTTATACGCAGTTACTTGCTTGCAACGACTTTGATATTCACTTGATTCCTACAACACAACGCATATATGCACACATACATTTACGACTATACCCATATGCATAGATTATGTGCGATCCCATTATCAACAAGTAACTATTTGTCATAATTAGGACTATACACTTCAATGCAGTGAAGTCTTGACTACAACTATAACGCGCACACACGCACGCACGCACACACAAACCTTCACAGTTTCAAAGACCAACTTTGCATTGCAGTAGCTTAGTCTCTGGTTATACAAAGTAACGTCGCCCTTCTCATACATGTTTACCATGCGAACATCATCAGCAGTAAGGTTCAACTTAGATGCAGCATGGTCCATTACCGTCTCAATCATGTACGTGGTTTCCACAAACACTATTAAACAGTACATTACAACACACACACCCACGCGCGCGCGCACACACACACACCTGGACCACGCATATAAGTGCAAGCTGGTAAGTTGGTTTTTGTATTTTCATTTTGAGATCCCAACTTGGTATGTTGTATGCACCATCTATAAAAGTAGGAAGTGAAGACCCGACTGGATACTCAAAATCATAGTGAGCACCCTGCATAAAACATTATCGTTACATATATTTTAAGTAAAAATGTTATTTTTAAATATAATTAACTAAATAATATTAATGTAGCTTGCTTACATGATTGTTATATATCTGCATTTGAACTCCAGTTATCCGCCCTGTCTTCTTTACTGAGATTTTATATTTACATAGATATGGACTCCGTGCACCTACGAGCTGTTTCACAATAAAGAGGATAAAACTTATGTAAATACTTCCATATATATTTCACTATATTGTTATCTATATAGTGAATATATATATTATATATATATATATATATATATATAATGTGTAAGACTACCTGCATATTTGTACTCATATCAAGTACAAGACGCACGGGCCTCTTAAGCAGGTCTGCAGCGTATGCACATGCCATCGCTATGGAGGATGACCTGTTTAGCTTCGCACCATAACCTCCACCAACCTTCTTAACAATCACCTATAATAATATATACAACTTAGTATCCCTAAAACACACACACACACACACACACACACACATATATATATATATATATAATATAATATATATTAGATAGAGAGAGAACTTAATACCGTGATCTTGTGCTGAGACCGATTAAGTGCAGCTCCAACACATTTTTGGACCTGATATTAGTGAAAATAAATTAAAAATTGCAATAAAACTAATTAAGTTAATATGAAATTATACCCCAGTGGGATTTTGTGTGGAGGAATAAACTTCAAGAAAGTCGTCCTCTGATGGTACACAAACTGCCCGCTGTGTCTCCAGATGGAAATGATATTGATGACCAACACCAACCTATCAACGTTACACATATTATACACGTACACCATGCAAGTGTATGTGGCGTGGTGCTGGTGAGTGTGCGTGCGGGTGCATGTGTGCGTGTGTCTTACCTCTCCCTCAACAATAACCGCTTCCTTATCATTGAAAGCCTCATCTATGGAACCTATATAGCAAAATATATAGCTGATGTCTGACGAATAAATACTTATAAAATGCATAGACTCTATATCTCCATTTTCTATATATCACATAATTATGTACTCTGAACATTTAAGTAGAATGTCACACTGTCCCAATCAATATATATACATACACACACATACGAATAAAGTTTACATGTTTCTGTATGTATGCGCACGGTGTGCGTATACACATGCATATACACACCTTTCTGTAGATCCAAGGTCCTGTCCTTGTCCTCAAAGAAAGAATTAGCAGCTATTGCATCTTCCAGCGTTAATATTGGTTTCTTAATATCTGTGTACTGCACATCCACAAGCTTTGCAGCAGCGTCCGCCACGCTCTGTGAAAAAAAAGGAATGTCATCACATGTATATGAGTACACACAAGCACAGTTTGTATAGCAAAAGACATGAGCAAAGCTACATAAAAACACGTATAGAAAACAAACACCTCTCTCTCTCACACACACACACAAAAAAAAAAAAAACAACAAACAACAAACAAACCTTGGATGTTGCGACAATGAGTCCTATTGCCTGTCCGCAGTAGGAGACTTTATTGGTGGCAAACACTTGTTCATACTCACTGCATGGAATACAATTAAAATTGAAACAAGAATGACATATATTAAGCTAGCTATAATAAGTACATACGATATTCATGACACTTAATGTTAAAATTAAACATCAATATATCAATGTATATATGACTATATGTGTGTGTATTATACACCATGTGCATGTTCATATTATCATATATATACAAAGAGATCATGCATGTATATGCACATATATGTACTCCGTGCGTTTGCGTTCTCTACCTAGAGAGAGAGAGAGACGGATCACCTGACATCATTGGAATAGCCTGCATTTGCAACTGTAGAAGCAGATATGAATGTAACCACTCCCTTTTCTGCAAGTGCTTTGGAAGGATCGATTGATTTAATCTTTGCATTTGCAACAGTTGAAAGCACGTATGTTGCATGCAATTCATCTCCAAATCTAACATCATCCAAATAATGCGCCTCTCCCGTGGCCTATAAGATATTTATATCACACACACACACACACCACACACACACAGTTATATGTATAAGCATCATAAGCTCAATGTGTATGAAACCACTATATCGCTGTGTATACCTGCTACCATATATGCGCGCGCGCGCGCGCGTGTGTGAGAGAGAGAGAGGTGTATATGGAGTAAGAGTACCTGCGACATTGCTGAAAGCTTTGGTAATGGTTTAGAAACTGGATATTCTGCTGGATCACCCTGTTATAGAAATCAACCAATCTGATACCCATATATGTATGTGTGTGCGTGTGAACAAATAATCAACATGTACACACATAGAGACATGCAAACTAGTATATTGGAAGTTTGCGAAAATTAAGTACCTTATCAAAACTCACGGTTCCAGATGTAACTGGCCAGGAGTACTGAAATAAAAATAACCAAAAAACTTAGAAACATACTTTCAAAAAATAAATACTAATTTATATATCATTATTGATTATTCCTTAGAAATAATACCATTTATTAAACATCAAACTAAATTAACTTACCTCAGTGACTAAAGTTTGTAACTGTTTGGGTAAGCGATCTTTTGGCCATAACGACAGTATTGCTTTGTAAAAGAAAGTAGCTATCAAAGATGACCGATACGTTGTGTGTCCCATAGAAGTGTCAAAAACAAGCTCTTTTTGAAGAACTTCCATTGCCTTATCACAGACCTGCATAAAAGCATGTGTATGCGTGTGTGTGTCATTCACTTGTGCAATGTTAACTTATAAAACACACACACACAAACCTCGGCATTCAGATAAGACTTTCCAGCAAGATATGCTTCCGTCTTCCTAGCTCGAATTGGATAATGCCGAACTCCGCCATAAACAATAACTGGATCACCTTGTATTAAGCCTAGACAAGAATAGTTAAACCATAGTTCATAAGTAGCGTTACTTAGTAATTATCAATGTAGTAGTTAGTTTTGCTTAATATATGTATATGGATTCATATACACTCTTTCTAGTAAACTAAACAAACAAGCATATGGCATATATCTACGGATACATGCACGTGTATATAGATCACAACGTGAAACTTGCGGAATCTGTATAACAATAGATAACAATAGTTTGACAACTAAACTAATTACCCGCACAAGCGTTTAGTTTGTATTATTATATATATGCTTGCATATACGTACATACATATACTCTTTCTACGCTTGATCACGAAGAGCATCTTATCTGATCTCTGAATACTGATTAACAGTGGTATCAATAACCATTCGATCATATAGTTTTTAAAAACACATCACACACAACAGAACAAGCTCCATTTGAAAGACTAAAACTGTTTTGAGCCTTTAACATCAACAGATACCAATGGTTTGGCAACTCAAGTATATAAACTAATCACACACACACACACACACACACGAGATAGTAATATGGATGTATGTATAAGTTTGCATGTGTGTACATTTATACATTCAATAGTTCCACTAGTATAGATCACAAACACCAACTTACCGAATCTGTTAATAACAACCTATGACAATGGTTTAGCAACTAAAGTAATACTTAAATCTCCACACACACACACACACACACACACACCTTTTTCCCGGTCAAGTTCAAACTTAAATCCTGCGTTGGCTATCGCATGTGCATTAACCCGTCTCAAAGCAACCTTATAAGTATGAAGAGCGGTCTGTGACGTCAGCAACGGAAGGAATATCCTCATGATGACGGTATCTTCGACTTTCCCAAGGTTAAAGAAGTCTTCGATCGTCAGCTCCTTGCAAGTCGAATCGGCATATACTGTTAACTTTGCATCGACGGTCATTAGAAGTGTTGCCACGTCGGATACAAACTCAGGATGCTTATGTGTCATCATCAGATTGCCGGATATAGATCCCACGTTACGAATTTGATGTGTAGCCACCTGTTTACAGTTAACGTCTGTCGTATATATATATATATATATATATATATATATATATATATACAGTATGTATGTACACACACCCAGAAATAGTCTACGGTGTATCTATGCATGTCTCATATAGAAGAATACAATGTCAAATATCAGCCATACGTATGTATAGAGGCTCTCTCTCTCTCCCACACACACACACGCACATACTCGTTTTAGATGCTGTAGAAGAGGCTGGTAACTAGAAGATAATTCTTTCTTTGAGTTAAGCACAGCAATTAAATCCGTTAATGAAGTCGCACCACCAAGTGCAATACCTTGAGAGTCCACGGTAACACTTGACATGTCCTTGATACGGGAGATATCCACAAGAATATTCTTGACTGGTAGAGGATATACTCCGGACATAGTGTTCCCACATATTATTTGCACAATCCCATTTTTGTTGTCCTTCAACAACTTGTATAGGGATGTTAATGATGTAACTCTTATCCATGTAACATCCCCTAAACAAATGACAAATACATAATATGTATACTGTATATAAATTAAAAAACTACTAACTATAATAGTTTACCTTTAGTAATTTCAAGTTCATCATCTGGTAGAAGTTTATCGGTGCATATCTTGGGTACATCTTCGATATCCATGGTGCATTTCTTTTCATTGTTACATACATCTTGTGATGAACATGCAAATGACTGAAAAGCATCAAGAATGGGCCTATATCCAGTGCACCTAAAATAAAAACATTAAATATACAATAATAAGTTAATATAAATAACAATACACATATTGACATATAGGACGTAAAGTTACATATATACATGATGCATATGACCTGTGTCAAAGTTGTAGCAAATGCTGTAAGCGTATGATACATACAGAGACACATATAGTTAAAATATGTCTTTCAGGATTTACATATCATCATATACTTATATACACATAACAAACACAATATATGTTATGTTAGTATGTACAGTGTGTGTACGAGCGTGTGTGAATAACGTACATACCTGCAGAGGTTTCCATCCAACTGATCTTCCACTTGTTCTGGTTGGGGCTCTGGTGTCTCCAAGAGGAGGCCGTACATGTTCATGACCTATAAAGATCCAAAACCAAAAACAAACTGAATTATAAGCATATCTGGTTATTATATAGTTACACATTGTGATAGTCACACACACACACACACAAGCATACCTATATGAGTTCTTTAAATTAACAATAAATAATATAAAATATGCATTTCTAATTATTTTATTTATATAACATTACTAAAATTTACAAATTGTTTTCAAGAGCAGTGTACAGATATGCATATATGTTCGTATATGTACATCTATTTCATATGGGTTTCCCAATATACATGTGTGTATATACACAAAACGTGCTTATACATACCATTCCAGGAGTGCAGTATCCACACTGAGTGCCGTTGTTCTTCACAATCGCATCTTGCACAGGGTGCAAGCCTTTCTTGCAGCTCCCTATTCCCTCTACAGTAGTGATTGCCATCCCATCCACAGAACACAGAGGCCTCAAACATGAATTCACGGGTTTGTGCCTGACAATAGGAGCCGTATAGCACACGCTCTCCCCAGATTCTACACACATGTAGAAATGCCAACAGAGTCCAAAAATTTTCTATATTGTGCTTGTGCTTGTGTGTGTGTGTGTGTGTGTGTGAGAGAGAGAGAGAGAGAAGAGAGAGAGAGTTAGTTATCTACATTAATGGTATTACTAACATATGCACACGTACTGATACGTATAATTCAAACACAGTTGATGCAAAGTATTAAATTAAGATTGCTTTTGTAT
>PUQB01000825.1:0-90751 GCA_003024785.1 Selaginella tamariscina
CATGCAGGTATATTAGTAGAAAAGGCATGGGAATACCTTGAGATAATGCTATGCGATATAAACTCACCCCTACTGTGATGCATTACACTTGTATGGTTGACCTTTTAGGTCGCTCAAACAAACTAAACGAGGCTGTTACTTTGTTACAAAAAATGCCTTGCAATCCCAATGTAGTAACTTGGATGACACTGTTGAGTGCTTGTCATAAATGGAATAATGTTGAGATAGGAAGGATGGCTTTTAAATTGGTAGATTTAGATCAGAAAAAAGGCATCTGCTTATATACTCATGGCTGAGATATATGATAGTAAGGTATGTGGGAGGGCAAGAGAGTGTTAAAAAAAAAATGAAGTTTAGTGTTTGAAAATTATATATGCAAATTTATGTTATGGATGGGTTGGGGAGATGGTTAAATTTATCATTGGATTCTGCTATGTTGAAGACAAATTAAAATAGATTTTCAAGGGCATGTAAGAATATGAATATATTGCTAAACCATGCAAGATCATTTTATAATGTATAATGAGAATGCACTATGTGGGTACATTGAGAAGTGTGATGTTATTTATAGCATCTTGAATACATTATGGAACGTAGTTAGGGTTTAAAAATATGAGATCTTAATAATTGTTATTGATGGACCAAAATGATTTTTAAACTCTTTAGGAGAGTTATAATGGTAAGAGATGAGAGTTTGTTTTATATTATGGAAAACAATAATTGTTCTATAGAGATTATTGGTAATAAATTTTTTAAGTTGTAATGTTTAAAAAAAAAATTAATAAACTTATTCACCATCGTTCACACATATAAATCTCATCTTTTTTACTTCTTTTGATTTCATGAGCGGGGCCACTAACATAGTCAAGAAGGGAACATTTTATTTTTAAAAAACATGTAATTTTTGTCTAGCATGGATGATTTTATGATGAAAAAAATATGGTGCAAGATCGCTCGCAACATTAAATTAAAGTAATACTTCAACTACAAGAATTTTCATCTTATTAAACAATAGGAACATGTACAACCATGTTTGACATGGAGCCATGTAAAAAGTATCATATGTGCACAACTATTAGTGGTGGAATTAAGAAAATTAAGATCAAGAGTAAATTTTTTTTGTCTCTCTCACACATACATACACACACTCGCAATGCATACCCATTTTCAAGACGTTGCCAAGGAGGTTAAGTACAACTTCATCAGATGTAGTAACCTTTAATGGTGTGTCGTCGGGACTCCGCAAGTCAAATGTGGTGCTTCTTAAGAAGCCTTGGTGGTCACCAGGACGATGTGGATAGCATCCAACCCTGGGGGTCTGAGCCGGCAAGCCGGCCTTACCTTGGAGTGGTGTAAGGTGTTAAATGGCCTCTACCCGGACGCTGTGAGGGTCCGTGTACAGGGGTGGGGGAGTTCTCCTAGGTATCGCTATGGTGATTAGCAGAGTGCGTTGCTTGGCCTAGGAGTGGAGCAAGAGGGGAGTCACTGATAAGATGGTGAATAAAGGAGCATGTATTCATATATATATATTGCCTACCTGAGTACAAACTACCTCTGATAGGGGAGCAAGATACAAGACGCAGACTTCCTAGCCCTAAAAAGACCCCGATCCACTACCCGTCTTCCTACTTATATAGGTCACCTAGCACTAGACCCTAGGTACAGGTGCGCTTTCTTACTGTTTGACAATTGGATCTACGATCAATTATGCTGCCGCCTGACATCTGTTGCCATCAGTTCGTACCTGCGGTACCTTCCTTACTTGGTGCTTCGTCTTGTCGCTCGTCCATGCCGGCTGGTAGTTTGACGGTGTTAGACCACCGTCAACCAGATGCCCAGACTTATTTGTTGGCACGTCCTCGGGCCATGTGCTCCCTCCCCCTATGCTATGCCCGTGGTTACGGTAGGTAGCGGCTTCGTTTTCCATGGCAGCTAGCTTTTGCTTCAGGGCTAGGATCGTTGCCTCCTATAGCTTGGTAGCCTTCTGTAGCTCCCTCTGGAACCCCGCCTCCTATTGTTCTTGTGCGTGCTTTACCTGAGCCTCCAGCCCCCGGACTCGCTTGTGCGAGTGCTGTAACTCTTGTTCCCTTGCTGTGAGTAGTTGGCTTGTTGTGCGGGTGCTCCTCAACCTTGAGGCCGTGATTCGTGGGGGGTCTGTTTCCTAGTTGAGCCATGCTCCTGTGTTGTACATGACGGTAATGCACCAGCCGCCTCTGGCTCCCTGGGTAGGGTCCTTGTTGGCTGGCCATAGGTGTGGTACTGGCCCTTCTGAGTTGAGCTCTTGTTTGCAACTCCTCTTTGACCGCCGTCAGTTCTGCTTGTGCTTCTGCGAGCTCCCCACTCCCGCCCTATCTGGGATCTAGGAGGTTTTACACTCACTGTATAACCTCCAGAATTTTGCTGTCCTCTCGCTCTAGAGTTCCTAGGCGTCCTTCTTCCTTTTTAATGTCATCATACACAGTTGGCCCCCTTGACACAGTAGTTCCTTAGCTTTTCGGGTATCCTCCCGTGCTTCCTGTCGTCATTCTGTGAGCTCCACCACTACCTCGCCGCAATTGGAGATTGAGGTTGTCATATATCACCATTGCTTCCTTTAGCTGGTTGAAGGCCTCTGCAAGCTTGGTGTAGCCGTGGAGGCCCATCGTCCATCGGCCTGGAAATATTGGTAGTTAGCCTTTGACTCATCCTTGACTTGCCTCCCTTCTCTCCCTAGCCGGTCCAATTGATTGCTCAGGTGTTTCTGACGAAATTCCGGTGGTAGCGGGATCCTACAGCCAGGGGAATTGCGTGTATGGATTCCGACGTCCCATGCTCTGGTGATTCCTGGTCAGGAAGGGGCTACCCCTTGCCTGTTCCTCTTTCGACCTCGGGGTCATGGCTGCTCCCTACAGTTGTACTGACCTTTCTTTCTCTATTCTTCGTCCCTCGTTTGGAGTGGTGGTGGTGCTTTAACTGTTGTCCGGCCAAACGAGCCTGTGGTCATAATAGCGATGTGGCCGGCTGTGGACAGCCTTTGCTCAGTCCCGGTCTGAACTCCGTGAATTCCTCTGGTTAGAGCCGAAACCAAGTACTGCTTAAGGCAGTCAGCCCAATTTACCGCGACTCCTTCCTTGCCCTGTAGAGACCCTTCGCCAACCGCCTAGTGATCTGTCTCCCTGTTCTTCCCGTGAGCATGAAGGCCACTAGTGTTATGAACTCAACTGCTTCCTCCTTTGCTTGTATGCCTCGTAGCCAATGGGTCCCTGTGGTGGCAGGCTGTTGAATCTCCGTGTCTGAACATTCTCCTAGGGTGAGGCCGTCCCCTGGTAGTCGGAAGACTATCGCTAGTTCGTCGAACATAATGTGGAAGACTGCACTCCCATTTGTGCAGAACTGTATCCCCTGCGCCCGGTTTGACTATCTACTAGTTCCGCTGACTAGATGATTTGTTTGGCCTTCTCGGCGAATCCCAGGGCCTTCACTTCTCCCCACGGAAGGTCAAAGAATTTGTCCAACTGTAGTTGACTCTTGACTTGCTAAACGTCAGGTCGCTCGATTAATCTTTGAACCTGGAGTCCCTGGGCAACACCAGTTCTGTTGTTCACTCTTGACCCTTGATGGACACATGAATCTCTTCGATTACCACCGGCCGATTCCTCTCCGTCCACCCTGTGGTCATGGCAATGGAAGTGTGGCACTGTACGCCTCCTTCCCGAGTATAGTGTTGTGGCAGTTCTTGTATATCCTCCGAGGTGATTGGCGCGGCTATCCCTGCACCCAAATACGCAATGATGGCGTTGCCTGACCATCATTGTCTTTGTAGTACGTGCCTCACACATGCAGTCCAACCTCATGACCCATGTGATCATGTGAGTTGGCCACACGTGTGTTTGGAGATCTTGCTTTTGACTGCACCGTCTTCCTTGTTGTGTTTCCTCAAGGTCTGATTGCCCTCCTTGGATTGTGCTCTGTCTGGGTGGCTAGAGCAGCTACTGTCGGCTGCCCGTCGTGGTATTTGTTCGTTATCGTCGCATGTTGTGGTCTTGATGGTGCCTGGTGGGGTCCTCTTGGTTCTAACTGCAAAGCCTTACATGTTGATCCTTTCCTGCCACTCCTTCCCAATATTGGCCCGCGAGTCCCACACCTAGGACTTTGCGTCCTACTTCCACCAGGGAGGGTCTTTATCGGAGCTTCTCCCCCCCCCACTTCTAGGGTTGATCTCTGATCGTCTGTGGTAGTGGGTACTTGCCGTTGAGGTCAGGGTTGATATAAGGCTGTCGGTCTATGTTGATACCGGCTTGGGGTGGCCCTGCTTGATTGGTGCAATTGTCCGACTCAAGTGTGCCCAAATGGGTCCTCCGGAATCGTCATGGTGGTCGGTGAACCAGTTTTTGCGCCCCACTATGTCTGGATAGTTTCGGGCTTCGGCCACCCCCTGCGATCCTTGGTTAGTTCACACTGAGCTGCCTTTGATGACGGGCCTTCTACTTGGGGCGGCCCGATCTCGGAGGTTGGCCGTCGGGGGTCGCTGTTGTGCCCTTGTTCCATCCTCCGTGCCTGCTTGGCTCCTGGTATTCCAGCGCCTTGAATTCTTGTGCAAGGGCCTGGGTTTGGCCTGTGGATACGAACCTTATTCTTTGCCTGATTCGGAATCTTATTTGTTGGTGTTCCTAGTCATGCAGCACCTTCACACCCCTGAGCCAAGGTCGATCAAGGAGTAGGTCGAATCCCCCTCTGGCGTGCATGTGTAGGACCACAACGTTTATCCAAAAATTAACCATTTGGACCTCGACTTCTACTGCCTCAAGATGCTCTTAGGTGCCACCTCGACCTGATTTGCCATGCGTACCTGGAAGGGAGTAGGCTCTGGAGTTGGCATACGTAACTCCCTATGGAGCTTTGCTGACATGATGTTGACTGCCGAGCCTCCATCTATAATCACCTCGCTGATTGTGTGCCTGCCATGTGAACCGGAATGGTTGGCACATCATTCACGTAGTCCATTGTGGTTGCAGTGCCTCCTGGTGGGGGCCTTGCTGCTAGTTGTGCCCGATTCCCCCATCGTATGGCTAGAATCAGTGGCGCTTCTCGCCTCGTCGACGTCTGGGTCTCTCCCCTTCTGAAGGCGCGGTGTCGCCGTCTCCTTGCCTTTCTCAGCGATTCTTGGCCTTGGTTGGGCTCTGCGGGTCCCGAGGCTGTCGGTCCTTCGGTTTTCTTCCTTACCCACTGCTTTAACACTGGGGGTTTTGTTGCCTATTTCTTTCTTTCATGCCTTCGTGTTCCCTTGGTACCACCCCCTTGCGGTTGCCTTGTTTCGTCCGCTAAGAAGGCCTACAGCACTATGTTTGTCCCGACATCCTGTCCTGGCAGTATGACCGTTACTTGGTTTACTTGTGGTGCAGGGGTTGGCATTGGGTTGGTGGGGATCTACCTGTTACCCACCCTAGCGATGCCGGTTGCTTGCTTGTCTAGCATTGGTTTGATTAATGATACCTATGAACATTGGTAAAGTGAGTGTGGGCCTTTGCAAAGTGTGCACATCATCTCCTTGCTGGTTGATGGTGGTTTGACACCGTCAAATTGCCAGTCGGCGTGGGCAAGCAACGGGATGAAGCGCCAAATAAGGAAGGTACCGTAGGTACGGATGATGGTGACCGTTGTCAGGCAGCGACATAACCAAGCATAGATCCAATCATCCAAACCAACTACCCAGGGTATGCAGGACAACACGCGTGAAAGAGGCGCATAAATGAGCCAGACAGGACTTTGTCACAGGGCAGTAGACCAATAAGAAAGCGGCACCTATACCTAGGGTCTAGTGCTAGGTGACCCACTATATAAGTGGAAAGGCTGGTAGTGGGTTGGGGTCTTTTTGGAGTCAAGTTTGTGTCTTATATCTTGCTCCCCTGTCGGAGATAGTTTGTACTCAGGTAGGCATTATAAATATATCTATACTCCTTTTATTCACCTTACAAGCGGGGATTCCTTGCTTGTCCCACTCCTAGGCTGAGCAACGCTCTCTGCCAAACCACCATAGCGAGACCCTAGTAGAACTCCCCCACCCTATACACGGACCCTCGCAGCGTCCAGGTAGAGGCCATTCAGCACCTTCCAGTACTTCCGAGGTAAGGCCGGCTTGCCAATTCGGACCCCAAAGTTGGATGCTATCCACGTGTCCTGGCGACCACTGAGGCTTCCTAAGAAGCACCACATCTGGCCTGCAGAGTCTTCGACGACCATTTGTGGCGACCATGGAGGGATAAATAATACACACGGATGAAGTTCATTGTAGCAAGCAGAGTTGCAACCCAAAGGAGAGCCGGGATTAACTTGTTCGAACAACTAGAGATTAACGGGCATCAACTGGCAAGGTGAAAGTGACGGGCCGGTCGAGGGAGGTTGATGGAAGGCACGAGGCACCTCAGTTGTTGCAATTGGCTCCTACCTCACCTACCCAAGGAACGATGTAAATACCACATGGTCGAATCTCCTAGCAGCGGTAAACCCGGCACACTAGCGGCAGAGGCGGTCACACGCCACCGACAACAAAGAAGGATATGAAGAAACCGCAGCACGTTCGGACATTAGTCCAGGCACAACAACATGCAGGAATGAGCAGCACCCGGACGGGTGACTTGCCTGACAATGACTTATGATGCAGAGTGGGATGGATGGCAGGATGATGGAAGCCCTCCACGTAGGCAAAAGTGACAGCCATGATGAGCCCCCACACCAAGAGCAGAACTCATGCTTGACGAGTACCCCCGAAGGAGGAAACCCTGCACAAGAGACCCCAGGAAAGGGAAGGCTTGCGGCAGAGGCTAGAATCTCGAGGTGGTGAAAGTAGCACGGATAGCGATGGGGGAAGTGAGTCGAAGGTCCAGTGTGGCTAGCGCCATGATGGATGTAAGGTAGGAAACCTAGGGCCACTATCACCCACCAGGGGGCCCGTGGCTGCCCGAAAAGAGTGGAGGAAGAGCCTCATCCAAAAGGCCTTCGTAGGGAGGGGCATCGATTACTATTAAGGCAAACCTCTGCACCAGGAGTTCAGCCGATCGGACAATGCAGCAGGCCAGGGTGGTTACCAGGATGAGAAGGCCTCGGAAGGCCGGGGTACACATGGGACGACTACTTTCACGAAGGCGATTGGACGTCAACGAGCTGATGGACTGGGAGGAGGTACCAGTAAGGGGGCTGCACAATGGCCACTCTAGACAAGGGTCGAGGGGATTCCGTCCATGGGCAGGGGAGATTCGCCCGAGCGACTAGCACCATATCGGCCCTGCGAGGGAAATCCGCCAGGGCACACGGCAGAGCCACAATCATCACCAGACGAGGGGATACCATCTCAGGGAGAGGAGGATTCGCCCCATCAATCACGACCATCTAGACGCCGCAAGGGGATTCCGAGCATGGTCCTAAAGCCACTCACTAGATGAGGAAATATCATCTAGCCAAGGTAAGCCATGCCACCAGCCGTCAGGTTGGTCCTGCGGAGGGGGCCCTCGAGGATAGCCAGGAGGATCCCGTCCTCGTCACCCACCCTCAATAGGAGGGTAGGGCCGCGAGGGAGGAGGAAGGTACCCGCAAAACATTGGGACGTCGACTACACCACGTCCAAAGCGGAGGGTCTGAATTGGAGCACTTCTTAGGCTCAATGGGACGCCATGGGAATCAACTCAGTTACCTTACTAGCCTGCGCGCTCAATCGAATGCAGGAGAGCACCGTAACAGTGCCCTTACCTGCATTCCGTGAAGCAAAGGGGAAAGATGTAGACCAACACATACACAAGTTTGAACAAGTGTGCAAACTCCGGAGTGTAATTGACAATCACAAGAAGCTGAGTGCATTTGCATGCACTCTGGACAAGAAGGCACATGCCTGGTGGATGCGATTCCATGAGGCAAACGAAGGAGCTCACTATGAAACCGCACGGAGGGCGTTTTTGGATACCTTCCGGGAGGAAAAGAGTGAAGAAGAGGTGATCCACAAGCTAACGAGCTTGAAACAGAAAGCAGGAGAGTCGGTCAACAAATACACGGCCCGCATGCTGGGGTACATTGCCCGGCTAAGGGATGCCCCAGTCGACTTAACCAAGAAAATGTGGTACTGAAAGGGATTGCGGCTAGAGATCCGCAAGTGGATCGGCTTAGATGACGACCGAACGTTCGACAAACTACTCTAGTACACCAAGAAGGCTGAGAAGTGGGAAGCTGAAAGATGCTAGGAAAGGAAAACGCAAGACAAATCAGACGCCAAGGGGCCAACAACACCATCACGGACGAGGACCTCTCGGACGTTCCAAAGCCGGCCCGAAAGGAGAGATGGAGGGGGGCCAGGGAGCACAAGCAATCAAAATGAAGGGAGACCTACATAGTGGTAGCAAGGCAGGAGGACCTAATGATGACTCTTGCTCAGCTAGGATACATCGCGCGTAGGGATAAATATTGCAAAGTATGTAATGTCCATGGATCCCACAACACGGATGATTGTTACCAACTAACCAAGCTCCTAAGCAGCACGCCACCCTGAACCGGCACCTGGGCCGCTGAGCGACCAGAGGCGGATCACCTGGTAGACCAACGGTATGGGGGTTGCGGTGGTGGCCAACCCCGCCGCAAATCACGATCAAGGGACCGCAGTCAGAGATCGCGCTCCTGGGAGCATCAACAGAACCGACCAAGGTACGACAACAGAAACAGATGGTTGGATTGCTAGGAGTTGATCTGCACACTATGCAGTGGACACCATCCACTATACCGATGCTCTTGGATCACGATGCTCAAGCCCATGCTGGAAGCGCACGTACCAAAGGCCATAGGGGTGTCCGGGACCAGCCTCAGCCACGACAACACTAGGTCCCACACCACAGGCCTACCATGTAGAGATGTCACCCCCTAAGCTACAATGCAGGGCAATCACGAGGTCACAAGCCCAACAGACGAGACGACCAGTTTACTTGGAGGAGGAAGACAACAGGGAGTTCAGTGAGGAAGAAGTGGAAGCCGAACTCGGAGAACTAGGTCAGTGGGAGCGAAGACATGCCGAGGTGGAAGCGGCTGCGGAACTGGTGAGACTGGCACAGGGCACAGAGGCTAGGGGCACAACGGGAATGCACGAGGCCCTCGCTGGGAAGGTGCGAGAAACCCAGGTGTCAATAACCTTAGGAGAGTTGCTACGGTATCCCCAGGGCTTTATAAAGTCCTCACTAGGGAGCTGCACGGGCCCACAGTAACAGCCCCAAGGGTCGCAAAAACAATGGTAGACTTTGTGGACGACGTACTGGCCATACATGTCCAAATGGTGGCCGCACAGTCCATAACATGATCATAGATGGGGGATCAGGCGTAAATGTCATGCCCACAGAGCTCCATTAGGAGTTGGGGATGCCGCCCTCGGAGCCCTCACCCTTTCTCATATGTATGGCGAACCAAGCCAAGGTGGCCCCTAAGGGCATCATGAGGAAGGTAAGCATCAGGATCCAGAGCATTAAGTTCTTGATAAACGTGATCATCTTCGACATGCATGCAAAAGGGGGGTTCGACTTACTCCTGGGCCGGCCGTGGCTCCAGGGCGCAAGGGTACAACACGATTGGGAGAAGCAGCAGGTCTGTTTCCCCATCAAGGGGGAGCTCATATCCGTTACTGCGAAACAAGTCCCACACCACCTTCGGAATCCCAACCCCATGAATACCACCTCCCAGGCTGGGGGGAAGGGCTGGATGATGCAAAAGAGACAACCATCCTAGCATGCTTGCCAGAGCTATTCGTCATGGAGAAGTGGATCCTCGGGAGGAGGTACGGGAGTCGGCTGTCGCGTACTTGATGACTCAACTGGAAACTGGAGTAGACACCTCAGCAGCTCAAATCCCAAGGTGGCCCGTTCTGTGGAAAGAAATGTGGAGTGCAGCCCCACCGACCCAGGAAGAGTACTACAACAAGCCAATGTATGGGTGGAACATGACTCTCGAAGCAGCGATAAAGCATGTCAACATAGGCACCGACGAGGACCCCGACTAGTGAATATCAATGCGCACATCGGATCAAGCTAAGAGAGTAGATTGCCAACTGCCTCTATAGGTATGGGAAGTATTCGCCTAGACGTACCATGACCTAAGGGGAGTACTGCCGGAGTTGTGCTAGCACAAAATTAAATTAAAACCCGACACCCAACCCAGTCGACAACAACGCTACTGCATCAACCCAAACTACGCCCGAAAAGCTAAACAAGAGATTGACAAGTGGCTCGAGGCAAACTTTGTCTACCCCATTGAGAACCTAGAATGGTTGTCACCAATTGTTATCGTACCGAAGAAGGACAGTTGGCTGAGAATTTGCATAGACTATCGGCGGCTGAATGCCACCACGGAGAAGGACCCGTTCCCCATCCCGTTCACAAAGGCCATTCTAGAAAACGTAGTGGGTCATGAGATGTACTCGTTCATGGATGGTTTCAGTGGATACAATCAAGTGACGATTGCAGTGGAAGACCAAGCCAAAACTGTGGTCATCACAGATTGGGGAGCCTACACCTTTAGAGTGATGCCATTCAGACTTTGCAATGCTCTAGCCACATTTCAGAGATTGGTCAGTGGGTATTCCCGGACAACCTCACAAATTTTGTCCGGGCATTCTTGGACGATTTCATAGCTGATGAACCAGCGGAGGACGTCTGGAATGGGTGTTCTGGCGTTGCTAGGAATACAGGATATCTCTTAACCCCTCAAAGTGCGTATTTGACATGACTGCAGGGAAGTTGCTAGGGCACAACGTTTCTAGGGAAGGCATACAGTGGATCCAGATTCAGTACAAGCACTAGCCGAGATGCCACCTCCACAGAATGTCATGAAACTCCGAAGATTCCTGGGGAAAGCCGGGTTTTACCACAAGTTTATTCGGCGGTATGTCGATAGGGCCCAACCGATGACCAAATTACTCACAAGGAGGGACCGTATGAATGGACCGCCCCCTGTAGGCTGCCTTCAAGGACATAAGTGCCAGCTGGTGAAAGCGCCTATTCTCATTCCACCAGATTGGAATTGACAATTCCACTTACAAACGGATGGCTCAAGCATAGCGGCGGGTGTGGTCCTATCTCAGGAGGACGACGAAAGGATGCTCCGATTCATAGTGTATGGAAGTCGACTCATGACGCCGGCCGAACACAACTACTCGGCGACCGACAAAGAATGCATGGCGGTTATCTATGGGGTATCTAAGCTTTGCCACTACCTTCTGGGCACCACTTCATACTGATTGTAGATCACCACGCTCTGCTTTACTCGTGAACAAACCGCAGCTCACCAGGCAGCTGGCTCGGTGGATATCTTCTTGCAGGAGTTCGAGTTTACTGTAGTCCATAAAGCAGGTAAGCTGCACATATCACCGGACTCCTCTCCCGAATAACAAGCCGCAAACCACTCGAAGCTGCCGCCTTGCTCGACATACTAGACGCTAACCTCTTCGGGGCAATTGTTGAACAAGGCACCTTACCACGAGCCATCGAGCCGACGACCGACCCGGACATCCCAGCGTGGCAACAACCAATATGGTGCTACCTCACCAACGAGTTAAACGGCCTCTCTGGAACATCGGTGACACATAGACAAAGCCTTGCCCAAAGGTGCTTACCATTGTAGCTGATCGAGGATCAGCTATACAAGTGGGGGAGGGATGACATACTTCGAAGATGCCCACTAACCTGGGAAATTCCCGAGATTGTCAATGCAGCTCACGTAGGACCAGGGGCAGGACACTTCGGGGGAGACAAAACGGCCAGGAAAATCCTACAAATTGGACACTGGTGACCAACAATCTTTCAGGATGCACCAAGGTAGCAAGGAGTTGTACCGATTGTCAACGAATAGGCAAAGTCACGGTAGGCCAAGGCATGGAGTACCACCCTCAGCAGGAATAGCGGTGTTTGAAAAAGTGGGGGCTTATCAACCCAAGGGCCCACACAACACACTCCAGGTACATCATAGTGGCAACAGACTATGCCACAAAATGAGTAGAAGCAAAGGCACTCAGGGAGGCAACAACAGGACAGACAGTGAGGTTCATCTATACAAACATTCTGACACGGTTCAGTTGCCCACTGGAGCTTGTGTCAGACTAAGGGAGCCACTCCATCAACGAGACTGTCCGAGAATTGGTTAGCACGTTCATCATCAAGCATTGCACGTCAACAGCCTACTATCTGCAGGAGAATGGACATGCCGAGTCCACAAACAAGGTACTGGTCACCATCTTGAGGAAGCTTTGCCACAGGGAACTCAGGCGATGGAAAGAAACGCTACCATCGGTGTTATGGGCGTACCGGACAACATTCAAAACTGCAACGGGAACGACACCCTTCCAGCTGGCCTATGGTCTGGAGGCCATCATGCCATGGGAGTTCACCATACCCAGCTTATGGACGAGCCTAGACCACAGGATCACGAACGAACCAGCGGTTACATGGAAAAGACTAGAGCAGTTGGAACAACTAGACAAAGTACGGTTCCTAACATAGTTAACGAGAGAAAACCGTCAACAGCAGACCAAACAAGCTAGGGACAGGAAAAAGAAACTCCGAGAATATAAGCCAGGACAGTGGGTATGGTGGTTCAAGAATTTCGGAAAGGCAAGTTTCGGCCAGGATGGAAAGGACCATATGAAGTGCTAAAAACCTTCGACAATGGTATGGTTCTACTGGGGGCCAATGAGTAGCTGTTACAACAAAAGGTTAATGGCAATCACCTCAAGCCATACATCCACCCACAAGAACCCCGCCCAGGGGAAACGGGAAAAAGAGGTGAACCCCACGGACCTTCGGGGCGAAGGCACAGCCAGAGTAGCAGCGTTGAGAATTGAAGAAAGGGGCACTCAATGGGAGAGCGGGATCCCAGTCCCACATGAATGGCCAGCTCACAGGGTCACATGGTTCACGAGAGTGGACCACACGCGTGAGCACGTAAAATGGGGCAATAATGGCAGGTGGCGCCATTAATGCCCTGATATGGCGTGTGGGAGGACGCGCCAATGAGATAGGCTGCCACATAGGCACCATCTTCAGAAGGACGACAGGGGAGAATGAGGGCATGCTCAACTCTCTCAAGGAAGATCGACTCTGCCCCAGCATCAGGATGATGGAGTGGACCACGTAGAACAAGTCGGTGACCATCCAGCAAGTCCAAGTGCAGTACAAAGGCCAGGATAGGATCGCAGAGCTCGTGGCTCCCAGGTTCTCAAGATTTAAGGAGTTGATCAGCCAACCCAACGTTCGGAGGGTGCGGAAGCAGATACGACTACTTAGGCTTTTTGAGGCCCCATGGGGAGAAGTGGAGAAGTGGAGAAGCCCGAATTTGCAGCACGGACCAGCCATTTCATTTAGATAGTACAGCTGGAGATGGGGAAAACCAAGCGAGAGGAGTTGCGATTTAGATTGGGTGGCTCTGCGGGCTTCTACATCAATCTCAATCAACTGGACACCATGTTCTGCCTACCAGAAAGCGGCACACTCTTGGAAGAGTTGGAGGAACCCAAACACTAGTGGTTCCCCACCAACCGAGATGAGATAGCAATGTCCAAACTCTCCATACAGGAAGGGGATGACGTGGACAAGTTCCTGGCACTGACAGTGTTCATGTTCACCAGAAGAATAGAGAGGCATGTCGCCACGCGACTAGCGAACGCCCTCTGCAGCACCTAGGAAGGAGTCGCTGTGGACTGGGCGGACTGCCTCAAGCATTATATGATCTCAGCCCTGACTTGTGGCATCAATGGGATCTGGAAGGGAACCATACAAAGACTCATGACATCAAGCCACCTCAGCGTGATGATTGCCTGGATCATCAGTAGAAGCCCGACTGCCCTACCAGAGTAATTCTATTCGAACACCATCGGAGAGTCGGGGGTAGAAGAACAGGCGGGCCCCAGCCAAACTAATAAAGGGAAACAATCGGACACACTAGAGTCTTCACGGAAATGGGCAAGAGAGGATTCCCCTGCGGAGCAAGCCATGGGAAGAGGACCATGGGGAAAGGAGTGGAGGGCCTCCACCACAGTTCCCCACCAGCAATTCCCAAAGAAGAGGCCCCACCAACCCAAGGGCCATGGAACATGGGGGAGTGTCTCGCCGGCCCATCACAGGCGAACGACGTGGGAAGCGAGGAAGGCACAGGTAACGTGCTGAAGGGGGCGTATAAACACTACAACGCAAAGGGGCAATGGACCACTACAGCGCATATGGAACTGTCCAAGGCCTTCGATCAAATCCAGAAGGCCGTAGTGGTGTACAACGATTTGGACCTCCCGGGAGTAACCATAGAACACGACGCAATAATACAGGAGCTCACGGACAGCTACCGAACCACTCAAAAGGAGGCCCGAGATTACTTGGAACAGCTTCTCAAGGGGGTCCAACTATGGGAGATTGTGGAAGCCGGGAGGAAGCAAGCAGAGGAGACGTGTCAATAGGTGACTGACAGATGTCACGACTCGATACAAGATATAGGATTCCGAATACAGGATACGGGTTACAGGATATTCTTACAGGATATGCTTATAGGATATGCCACAGGATATGCCTAGAGGATAAGGGACATGTGGACTCATCTTAGCCTCTGCATGCATGCAACCACTTTTAGCACTCATGCCTAGATTAGCTCTTGGAGTTGTGAGCATAAAAGCTCCGACCTAATTGTTGTACAATCAGTTACTATCAACACCAGTCATTCTATGATTATTCTTGTTCCTTGTTCTTGTCTTGCTCCTTGCCTTTTGCTCTTGCTTGTTCCTGCTTCCTGTTCTCTCTTGTCTCGCTCCTGGATCCTGTCCTCCTCCTATCTCGCTCCTGGATCCTGTCCTGTTCCTGTCTTGCTCTTGGATCTTGTTCTACTCATGACTCCTGAGTTTCTAGTTCCTGTTCTGCACCTTGTCCTACTCCTGAGTTCCTAGTTTCTGTCATGCTCCTTGTCCTACTCCTGACTCCTGAATTCCTGTTCCTGTCGCTCCTGAGTCAAGCTTTCTGTTCTCAGAATCTTGTTCTTTTCTTGGTTCCTGGATCGTGGCTTGACAACAGCTTGGATCAACTTCAGATCAAGTACGACCACATCCAAAAGCTCCACGACCAACTAGGACAAAACTTTGAGTAGGTCACAGCGGAGAAGGAGTGACAAGTTTTTGAGCTTGGCTCCGCACTGGAGCAGCGTGAGGCAGAGCTCACCCATGTTCACCAGAAGCTAGCAGCAGCCAAAGAAGAATTGCATCAGGCCACCAATCAACTCAAAGTCACCCCCGTCCAAGTTATATGGAGCTCTGGTACCTGTCTGACCACTCGCGGAATGTCAACCGGTCAAAGCCCCGCAAGACTCACCACGGACCACCATGGAGTTAGAAGTACACACTCAGCTACAGGCTCAAGGAAACAGGAGCTGCAATACTTGCGAGAACAAACTCAGGAACTAGAGGGCCAGCTCAAGCAGATTCGGGAGCAACAGCCAGGGTCAGAGGCAAATCTCCAGAGAGTAATTGCACTACTGAAGGCGACCATCACCATGTTGAAGACCATGCTAGTCGCAATGGAGAACAAAATCATCATGTACCGGGAGCTCCATGGGGTGACCGTCTAGAGCACATGGCCCGAGGACGTGCCAACGAATAAGTCTAGGCATATGGTTGATGGTGGTCTAACACCGTCAAACTGCTAGCTGGCACGGGTGAGCGACGAGATGAAGCACCAGATAAGGAAGGTACCATAGGTATGGATTGATGGTGACCGATGTTAGGCGACAGTGTAACCAGGCATAAATACGATCGTCTAGACCAACTACCCAGTGTACGCAGGACAACACGCGTGAGGGAGGCGCATAAATGAGCTAGACAGGACTCTGTTACAGGGCGGCAGACCAGTAAGAAAGCGCCACATGTACCTAGGGTTTAGCACTAGGTGACCCACTATATAAGTAGGAAGGCTGATAGTGGGTCGGGGTCTTTCTGGAGTCAAGTCTACGTCTTGTATCTTGCTTCCCTGTCAGAGATAGTTTGTACTCAGGCAGGCATTATAAATATATCCATACTCCTATTCACCTTACAAGTAGGGATTCCCCACTTGTCCCACTCCTAGGTTGAGCAACGCTCTCTGCCAAACCACCACAACGAGGCCCTAGTAGAACTCCTCCACCCTGTACAAGGACCCTCGTGACGTCCAGGTAGAGGCCATTCAGCACCTTCCAGCACTTCCGGGGTAAGGCCGGCTTGCTGGTTCGGACCCCCGGAGTTGGATGTTATCCACAGCGTCCTGGCGACCACTGAAGTTTCCTAAGAAGCACCACATCTGCCTGCGAGTCCCCGACGACCACTTGCATTCTGGCCGTCTCTCTCTGTCGCCATACTTGGGCCGGTACAATTCCAGTCTCCAGAGTGGGACCTCCTACGAAGTTGATTATCCCCCTCCGTCCTGCGGCCATAACTCCTTCGGCTATCTGGATCCCTCCGGCCTTTCATTCTACTATCAATGTGGCCGCCTGTGGTAGCCTACTACTTAGGTGTTCGGCCAGACGATAGCTATCCTCCATGTTGTGGGACCCACGGATGTTACATACCCAGTAGTACTTGTCCCCGCGTGCAATGTATCCCATCTGAGCTAGTGTTGTGGTTAAGTCTTCCTTCCATGTGGCCCCTCGTTGGGCCTCCCCACACTGCAGCTGCATGTGCCCCTTGGCTCCTGACCATCTCTCCTTTCTGGCTGGCTTTGGCTCATCCGAGGTGGTGTCGTTTGCCCCCTCAGCATCCGATTTGTCCTATGCCTTCCTCTCCTGATGTCTTTTGGCTTCCCACTTCTCAGCCTTCTGGCGTACCAGAGTAGTTTGTTAAGCATCCGATCGTCATCTAAGCCGATCCACTTGCGGATCTTCGGTCGCAGTCCCTTTCGGTACCACATTTTCTTAGTTAAGTCGACTGGGGCATCCCTTAGCCGGGCAATGTACCCCAGCATGCGGACCGTGTATTCATCGATTGACTCTCTCGCTTTTTGTTTCAAGCTCGTTAGCTTGTGGATCACCTCTTCTTCACTCTTTTCCAGCGCGATCACTCTCCATAGCCTTGTCTTGGAGCCTACATGTTGTTCCTGAAGTTGCTTGAGCTCAACCTCTAGTTCCTGAATCTGCTCTTGCGAATGTTGCAACTCCTACCCCCTTGCTGCTAGTAGTTGGGCTTGTTGTTGGGTGTTGTTAGAGGCCAAAAATATAGCATGTAGGAACTGCATACATAGGACTTTCCTACGGTGGAGGAATAACTTGTAGGAAAGTAGTAGTAGGAAATATCCTGTGTACAGGATAAATCCTACAGCAGTAGGAAAAATCCTACAGGGTAGGAAGAATCCTACGGTTGCAGGAAGCAGACAGTTATGACGGTTGGAGGAGGACAGGATTCGGAGGGCAAGGAAGAGCAGGAAGAGAGAGAGACTATGAAGGCTATGAAGGCTATGGAGAGCAATGCATGAGAGAGAGAGTATCTTTGGGAGAGAAGTAAGTCTCCACACTTGCTATCTCTTTGTATTCATATAGTAATGCAAGTGCATATTTATGGGATATTGTGAATGCTTATACATGGCAATGGCCAAAGCAAAATCCTATCCTTGACCTTAGAGACGAAATAAGTGTATATCTAGAGCTCTCTATTGGACGAAATCTCTACACTTTAACGTGCAAAGCTTTTCCTGCGGTGTGAACAGTGTTTTCTGCACACAGGAAAGTTTTCCATGTTAACACATGGCGACCACGGAGGGATTTCGCCATTGTTGTGGAGGAATTTGTTGAATTCCTAAGTGAGAAGTGATATAGCTCTGAGAGAAGTAGAGCTTAAGTGAAAAAGAAGTGTGTATATATGATAATGGATGGAGCCTTGGAGGCAACATAATCCTAACTCGTCTCTAGCAAGAGAGAAGATAATAGGCAGGCCGAGAGAGAGGCTGCCCGAGATGAGCAAATAGAGCTTGCTAATAGGCAAGAAGCTCTTATAAAACTCATTGATCAGATAGGAGAAAGTGCTGTTAAAGGTGTGGAGGATATACAATACGGTGACTATCAAACTGCAGGAGAAGAGGAGTTGGAAGGAACTCCTCGGAGAACAGGATTTTCTATTAGACCAGGAGGAGTATCTCCTGGAAATTCCCCTCTTAGTGAGGAGGAAGGTGGTAGAGAAAACCCACCGAGTATGTCTAATATGACACTTTTCCCCGGAATGTTGGGAGGCACATTGATGTTCCCAATATTTTCCGTAGGAAAGAAGGAAAATCCTAAAAGACATTTATTGCAGTTTGAGGAAGTTGTAAAGTTGTATAAAGTAAGCAATGCAGATAAGCTGCTTATATTTCCTCACACATTAAAAGGAAATGCATCTGATTGGTATTATGAGTTGGAGAAAGAGGTGAGAGAAGATTATGAGAAAGTTACAGAAGCTTTTAAAGAATACTTTAAGAAGGAAGAGTTGCCTGAAGAGCACTTAAGAGAAGCTCAGAAATATCCTACAAGGGAAAACTGAAACTCTAGAGGAATATACACACCGTTTTAAAAAGCATGAAAAGAAATGCTCACTATATGTTAAGGAAGAAGCTTTGCTTCAATGGTATAAGCAAGGATTGCAGAAGCCATATAGGCATTATGCAATGACAATTGAGGAAGTAGACAGAAAAGATCTTGTAAAGCATCTTAAAGATTATGAGAAGAAGAGGAGACAAATAGAAAACATAGCAGAAGGAAAGATAAAATCCTCAAGGAGAAAGGAGGATAGTTCAGATGATGAGGATGAACCTATTAAAGTTCGGGATTATAAGGCTGATGAGAGAATATTATTACAGCTAGTTAAGTCCTTGAAAGGTAATCCTGTGTATAAGGAATTAGATGCCAAAGTATGTCCAAAGGATCATAACTGATACCTTTAGGGAATATTTATTGGATTTATGAAAGTTTTTATGGATGATTTTAGTGTATATAGTGATAAAGAGAATCATCTTTACTGTTTAGAAAGGTGTTTTCAGAAATGTAAGCAAAATCAAGTTGCTTTAAATCCTGAGAAATGTAATTTTTTTGTAAAATCAGGAGTTCTCTTAGGACATGTAGTATGTAAGGAAGGAATCCTGGTGGATCAGGATAAGGTTAAAGTTATACTTACCTTACAATCACCGCAGGATCTAAAAGAATTAAGGCGGTTTTTAGGAAAGATTGGCTATCATAGGAGGTTTATTAAGGATTATGCCCAAATAGCCAGACCTTTAACTGACCTTTTAAAGGCAGGGAAATCCTATGATTGGACTCTTGCATGTCAAGAAGCTTTTGATACATTAAGGAAATCTTTAGTAACAGCACCTATATTAGTAAATCCTAAATGGGACAGGGAATTTCATGTGCAGGTTGATGCCTTAGACATCGCAATAGGAGCCATCCTTACGCAGACGCAGGAAGATGGAAAGGACCGTCCTATCTACTATGTAAGTCGCAGGTTAACACCGGCAGAGGTAAACTATACTACCACAGAAAAAGAAGCTTTAGGAATGGTATATGCAATTCATAAATTCAGACACTATTTATTGGCTAATAAAGTCAAAATCTTTGTAGATCATAAGGCTTTGTTACATCTTTTAAACAAGCCAGTCCTAACAGGACGTTTAGCTAGATGGTTTCTCCTGTTACAGGAATATGATTTTCAAATCATACATAAACCCGGTAGACAGCATGAACAGGCTGACCATTTAAGCCGCATTAAAACAGGAGAAGTTCCAATCCAGTATATGGATGACTTTCCTGATGCACACTTGTTTCATGTGCACATTCCTCCTACATGGATAGAGGATATAAAAGTTTATTTGTCGACTGGACTAGTTCCACCATCCTATGAGACAAATGATCAGAAAAAGTTATTTGTCGTGAGGACACGACGTTATTCTTTGGTGGAGGAAAGTTATATAAGACGGGTCAGGATGGAGTGTTAAGACGTTGGGTGGAACCTTTTGAGGTTATGGATATCCTGAAAGAGGCCCATGCGGGTCTAGCAGGAGGGCATTTTGCAGAGGAAATAACTGCAAGGAAAATATTACAGGCTGGGTTATGGTGGCCTACATTATGGAAGGATGTAGGAGATTTCTGTAGGAAATGTGATAAGTGTCAAAGAGCACATATACCACCTAAGAAACAGGTATATCCTTTAAATCCTATCCTACCGCTAGAACCTTTTCAAAGGTGGGGAATGGATTTTATAGGACCTATAAATCCTGCGAGTACAAAAAGGAATCAATATATTCTGGTACTTACGGATTATATGACTAATGGGTAGAAGCAGAACCTATGAGGAAAGTTGATGCTTATAATACAGCCCGTGCTATATATAATATGATTATAGTACGGTATGGAATTCCTAAGGAAATCATAAGTGATAGAGGAAAACACTTTATTAATGAAACAATTCAAACACTTATGGAAGAATTTGTTATAAAACATAAGAAATCTACACCTTATTATCCTCAAGGGAATGGTCAAGCTGAATCTACAAATAAAGTCCTTAAGAATGTTTTAAGGAAAGTGATTCAGGAAAATGGAAAAGACTGGGATGAAAGACTTCCTGAAGTCTTGTGGGCTTACAGACAGCCTATAAGGTTGTAACAGGAATGACGCCTTTTAAGTTAGCATATGGACTTGAGGCAATAACTCCTGTTGAATATATTGTGCCATCTTTAAGGATTGCTGTAAAGCATAATTTAGGTGAGCAAGAATCCTTACAACGTAGGTTACAGGATTTAGAAAAACTGGATGAGATAAGATTACATGCTTTATGGACTGTACAGGCAATTCAGAAAAGAAGGAGAGCCTGGTACAATAGGAAAAGAAGAAGCATGATATAAGAGAAGGAGATTTGGTCTTGTGGTATAGAGGAAGTGTTGATAAACCACAGGATAAATTAAAAATGAAATGGTTAGGTCCATTTAAAGTCAAGGAGATAAGTGAGGAAGGTGTGGTAAATGTTGAAACCCTAACAGGAGACGGAATGCAGGAAAGGGTAAACATAAATAAGTTGAGGAGGTATGAAGTATCATTTATAGACGTTGAGATATATTCTATACGAATATTCCAATACACTTGGAAATCAGCGCCAAACCTAGATCTAGGGTTTGTAGCTTCTTTCTTCGCGGATATGGCAGGAGGGAAGAATACTCTTGTGGTGAAAAATTGCCGATCTCTGCATAAGGCGGCTGAGGATCTGGCATGTGGCCATTTTACAGTCATGTTGACGGGATGGGAGATCAATCCGGAGCTGGAGAACGCTCTTCAGGGATTGGGTCTTGAGAAGTACGCTCACCTTCTGGCGCAGGTAAATCCTGATGCGCTACAGTGCTATCATTTCATCATGATGGCAGAAAAGATGGTTGGGGATAACTTCGTTGCATATGCCGAAGGGAGAAGGATGTTGATTAATGAGAAGGCAATCGCGGAGATATTCGGCTGCCATTAGGAGAAGGAGAGTAGAGGTAGATAAGAAGAATCTAGATATCTATCTGAAAGAGGGGAGGCAATACAATAGCAAGCTTGGCTTGCGTGTGGCGATTTGGAGGAAGAAGTGGAGCTTGTGGTAAATTTTTGGTGAACTCTTTTGAGTTCAGACTTTCTTCCACCACAGCTTCAAAGACAGTTATGTCGCTGTATGACGCACTTAAGACGGGGAAGTGTGCAGGAGTTGCACGTTATCTCCTCAGGAAACTGGGTGAGTATGTTTTTACTGCTCAGGAGAAGGAGATACAGCAGAAGGAGTCTCCGATGATGGCATTGGCGTGGATACAGACTTGTGAATCATGTGATGGAGTGTGGAGAGGAAGTTGAGGAGCAGGAGTATGCTAGTAAGTTGCAGAAGGTGCTCACACCTCAGAACATGATAGGAAAGAAGGTACAGGAAGTGACTAGTGGGAAGCGTCAGGAGAGTACCAGTAAGGTGATGAAGACACCACCGGGGAAGAAGCAAAAGATATCACGAGTGATGCCGATGCGGAAGTCCGTGCGGAAGGGAAAGACGAAGCCCGCGACGGAGAGCATCCATTTGGATGATGAGGATTCAACAGGAACAGGAGAAGAGGAGGAGGAAGAGCACACGGAACAGGTTTTGAGGGTGAAGCCGCTGAAAACCAGAGAGCCGCAGAAGGTGGGACAGCGTCCGGAGAAGAAGACGTTGGAGGAAGTGGTACAAATGGAGCTAGAGAAGCCACATGAACAAGTACCAGCGACTCAGACGAAGGTAGCAGAGGAAAGTCGAAAGAACAGTCGCAGGATAGAACGTCTGGTGAACACAATAAGGAAGAGAAGTCGCCTGAGTTGCGGGAGGTGACGAAGGAGGAGTTACCAACAATGGAGAAAGGGAAATCGGTGGAGTTGTCACCGGAGCCGTTAGGGAATAAGGGAAAGGAGATTCCCGGGATATTCCAGGAACAGTTGAGGAGGCAACTGCAGTTTTGTTGCAGTTACCAACGGGGCAAGATCAATCACCAAGTGAAGGTATGGGACGTGTTCCAATGACACGGCAGCCATGGTTCAACCGTGGAGCGGCAGGGCATTCTCCAAGAGGAAGAGGTACGTTTGCACGAGGAGGGTATCCTATGCATCACGTAGGTGGGGGAATGACTCATGGCTACGAAGCGGCGGCGGAAGAAATGGCAACAGAGTTTATGGAACCAGGGACGTTCATGGACGGTGGTAAGCGGCGGAAATCCTTCAGACAGGAGGAAGTGCCTATGGAGGTTGAGGTACAGCTGGCGCAGGTTTTGTCTCGTATGCAGCAGGAGATACTGGACAAATCGGCAAGGTGAGTTCAGCATCGCAGGACGTACCACAGTTGGCTTCAGCATTGTACAACCAGTTTGTGAATATGGGCTACACAGTGAAGGACAGAGCAGAAATTCGCAGGTTGATTGCAGAAGCGGTGGAGGCAGTGGTAATGCCGAAGATCAACACCATGCAGGCTACGGTTAGTAGGATAGGAGCACGACCGGTGAAGGCAAGGACTCCTAGTCCTACGGTTCTTGAGAGCAAGCGGTGAGTGTTTCAGAACCTATGCCGATGGCGCAGAAGATAGTCAAGACACAGGAAGAACTCCGACAGGGAGGAGCATTACTGACGGTGCTGGGAGAGGAACTTCAACGACTGCAGATGGAGAACCAGGGTCTCCGACTGCAGGTGGCATCCATGGCACAGGAAATGGAGAAGGTAAAGGCAGAGTTTGTGAGGTACAAGGAGGAATATGAGACAGAGTATCCTGAGGAGCCGCAGGAGAATGAGGGTGCAGGACAGGTGCAGTGAGGACACTGCAAATTCAAGGTGGGGAATAGTGTTAGAGGCCAAAAATATAGCATGTAGGAACTGCATACATAGGACTTTCCTACGGTGGAGGAATAACTTGTAGGAAAGTAGTAGTAGGAAATATCCTGTGTACAGGAAAAATCCTACAGCAGTAGGAAAAATCCTACAGGGTAGGAAGGATCCTACGGTTGCAGGAAGCAGACAGTTATGACGGTTGGAGGAGGACAGGATTCGGTTAGGGCAAGGAAGGGCAGGAAGAGAGAGAGACTATGAAGGCTATGAAGGCTATGGAGAGCAATGCATGAGAGAGAGAGTATCTTTGGGAGAGAAGTAAGTCTCCACACTTGCTATCTCTTTGTATTCATATAGTAATGCAAGTGCATATTTATGGGTATTGTGAATGCTTATACATGGCAATGGCCAAAGCAAAATCCTATCCTTGACCTTAGAGACGAAATAAGTATATATCTAGAGCTCTCTATTGGACGAAATCCCTACACTTTAACGTGCAAAGCTTTTCCTGCGCTGTGAACAGTGTTTTCTGCACACAGGAAAGTTTTCCATGTTAACAGGTGTGCTCCGTCAATCCGATGGCGATGATTTGTGGTGGGTCATGTTCCCTGGCCGAGCGCCCTGTACTTGGTGATAATGGCCTGCTTGCCTCTGGCCCTCTAGTTAGAGGTTCTTGCTGGTTGATCATAGGTGTGGTACTGGTCCTTGCGAGTTGAGCTCTTTGGTGCAATTCTTCCCTGACCACTGTCAATTCTGCTTGGGCTTTTGCGAGCTCCCCACTCCTCCACTCGATCCAGGACTTAAGCTCGTGTATTTGCTATTTCTTTTCTGTTATGGCCCAGCCGCAGTGTGTTGGTGGTCGTCCAGTAGCCCTAGGAGGGTTCACACTCATTGTATAACCTCTAGAATTTGCTGCCCTCTCACTCTAGAGTTCTCAGGCATCCTTCTTCCTTTTTAATACTATCATACACAGTCGGCAACCTTGACACAACAATTTTTTAGCTTTTTTGGGTATCCTCTTGTGCTTCCTATCATCGTTCCATGAGATTAGCCACTATGGCATCGTGTTCTTTTGCCACAGCTGGGAGATCGAGGTTGTTATAACGCCTCCGTTACTTCCTTTAGCTGGTCAAGGCCTTCGCAAGCTTGATGTAGGCCGTTAAGCCCATCGTCCGTCGGCATGAAAATGTTGGTAGTTATCCTTTGACTCTTCCTCGAACTTGCCTTCCTTTTCTCCCTGGCCTGGTCCGATTGATTGCTTGGGTGTTTCCGACAGGGATTTCGATGGTAATGAGGTCCCTACAGCCAAGGGAACCGCGTGTATAGGTTCCGACATCCCATGCTTTGGTAGTTTCCTGGTCAAGAAGGGGCTACCTTCCGCATGTTCCTCTGTCGACCTCCAGAGGTCCTAGCTACTCCTTATAGTTGTCATGTCTTTTACTCCTCTTTTCTTCATCCCTCATCTGGAGCGGTGGTGGTGCTCTAACTATTGTTCCCAAACGAGTCTGTGGTCAATAATACGATATGGCCAGCCGTGGAAAGTCTTTACTCAATCCCAATCCGAACTCCATGATTCTCTAGTTAGAGCCAGAACCAAGTACTGCTTAAGGCAAGTCTGCCTAGTTTACCCCGACTCCTTCCCACGCCCTGTAGAGACCATTTGCTAACCGCTTGGTGATCTGTCTCCCTGTTCTTTCCATGAGCATGAAGACCACTAGTGCTATGAATTCAGCTGCTTCCTCCCTCATTTGTATGCCTCGTAGCGCATGGGTCCCTATGGTGGTGGGCCGTCTGAACATTCTCCTAAGGCGAGGCTGTCCTATGGTAGTCGAAATACTATCGCTAGTTCATCGAACATAATATGGAAGACTACGCTCCCATTTGTGCAGAACTGTATCCCCCTATGCCCAATCTGACTAACTACCAGTTTCGTTGACTGGATGAATTGTCTGGCCTTCTCGGCGAATCCCAGGGCCTCCACTTCTCCTCATGGAAGGTCGAAGAATTCTTCCAACTGTAGCTGTCTCCTAACTAGTCGAACGTCATGTCGGCTGATCAATTCTTTGAACCTTGAGTGCCTAGGCGACACAAGTTCCATTGTTCGCTCCTGGCCCTCGATGGATACACAAATTTCTTAGATCACCACTGGCCAGTTCCTTTCCGTCCAGTCTGTGGTCATGGCAATGGAAGTGTGGCACTGTACACCTCCTTCCCGAGTATAGGTGACATGGCAATCCTCATGTCTTCCTCCGAGGTGACTGGCATGGCTATCCTTGCACCTAGATACGCAATGATGGCGCCACCCGACCATCATTGTCTTCGTAGTATGTGCCTCATGCGTGCGGTTGGACCATATGATCTTGTGAGCTAGTGTTTGGAGATCCTGCTTTTGATCGCACCATCTTTCCTGTTGTGCTTCCTTGGCCCCGTTACGTTGACTGCGCTGCCCTAGGATTCCTTGGACTGTGCTTCATCTGGGTGGGTGTTTGGCCCAGGGCAGCTACTATCAACTGTCCATCATAGCTCTTGTCCATTATCATTGCCTGTTGTGGTCTTGATGATGCCTAGTGGGGCCCACCCTGGTTCTAACTGCATAGCCTTACCTATTGGTCCCTTCCTACCACGGCTTCCCATTATCAGCCCCGCGTGTCCCACACATGGGACTTCACGCCCTACTTCTACTAGGGAGGGTCTCTACCGGAGCTTTCCCCCCCCACTTCCAAGGCTGATCTCCGATTAGCCATGGCAGTGGGTACTTGCCATTGAGGTCAGGGCTGATATAGGGCTATCAGTCGATGCTGATACTGGGCTTGGATTGGGCCTGCTTGATTGGTGCAATTGTCCGACTAGGGTGTGTCCAAGTGGGTCCTCCGGAATCGTCATGGTGGTCGGTGAACTAGTTTTTGTGCTCCCACACTATGTCTGGATAGCTTCGGGCTTCGGCCGCCCCCCATGCGATCCTTGGTTCATTCGCGCCGTGCTGCTCTAGTGATGGGCCTTCTGCCTGGTGCGGCTTGAGCTTGGAGGTTGATCGTCAGGGGTCGCCGTTGTGCCCTCGCTCCATCCTCTGCACCTACTTGGCTCCTGGTATTCTAGCACCCTGAATCTTTGTGTGGGTGCCTGGATTTTGCCTATGGATACGGACCTTATTCCCCCTTGGTGCGGAATCTTGTTTGTTGGTGCTCCCAGTCATGCTGCACTTCGCACCCCTGAGTCAGGGTCGACCAAGGAGCAAGTCGAATCCCCCTCTGGCATGCATGTTGAGGACCACAACGTTTATCCAAAATTTGACCGTTTGGACCTCAACTTTTACTACCCTCAAGATGCCCTTGGGTGCTACCTCGAGCTGATTTGCCATGCGTACTTAAAAGGGAGTAGGCTTCGGAGTTAGCATATGCAAATCCCGATGGAGCTCCGTTGACATGATGTTGATTGCTGATCCTCCATCTATAATCACCTTGCTGATCATGCAACCTACCATGCGAATTGGAATGGTTGGCACGTCATTCATGTAGTCCACTGTGGTTGCAATGAGTCTTGGTGGGGACCTTGCTACTGGTTGTGCCCGATTCCCCCATCATGCGGCTGGAATCAGTAATGCTTCTTGCCTTGTCGATGTCTGAGCCTCTCCCATACTGAAGGTGGGGCATTTTTGTCTCCTCGCCTTTCTCAACGATTCTTGGCCTTAGTTGGGCTTTGCTAGTCCTGAAGCAGTCTACATGTTGGTTTGCTTCCTTACCCATTGTTTTAATACTAGGGGTTTTGTTGCCCGTTCCCTTTTGTGGCACCTTCGTGTTCCCCTGGTTCCGCATATTTACGTTTGCCTTGTTTCGTCCACTAAGGGTGCATGTTGCACTATGTTTGTCTTGTCATCCTGTCCTGGCAATACGACTATTACTTGGTTCACTTGCAATGCGGGGGTTGGTGTTGGGCTGGCGGGGATCTGCCCATTGCCTGTCTTGGCAGTGCCGGTTGCTTGTGCCTCCAGCATTGGTTTGATTAACGATACCCATGAGCATCAATAAAGCGGGTGTGGGCCTCCGCATAGTGCTCATCTCCTTGCGTTCCAGTCGTCTCTCTCTGTCACCATACCTGGGTCGGTAGGGCTGCCACTTGTAGGAATGGGACCAACGATTCCGGTCTCTTGATTGTGACCTTCTATGAGTTTGATTATCCCTCTCTGTCCTTCGGCCGTAACTCCTCTGGTTATCTGCATCCCTTAGGCCTTTCGTTCTAGCATCAATGCTACCACATGTGGTATCCTATTGCTCAAAAGTTCGGCCAATTGATAGCAATCGTTCGTGTTGTGAGACCCACGAATGTTACATACTCGGCAATACTTGTCCCTGTGTGTGGTTTATCCCATTGGGCCAGTGTTGCGGTTAAGTCTTCCTTCCATGTTGCCCCTCGTTGGGCCTCCCACATTGTAGCTGCATATGCCCCTTGGCTCCCGATTGTTTTCCTTTCTGGTAGGTTTTGGAACATTTGAGAGGTTTTCCTAGTCCGTGGTGGTGTCATTTGCCCCCTCAGTGAAGAGAATATTCTGCATGAAGAGGATATTCAGCACGTGCAAGAGGATATTCCATAGGAGAAGAATATTCTGCATGAAGAGGATATTCAGCACATGCAAAAGGATATTCCAGTCGTTGTCTAGGCTGATCCACTTGCGGATCTCCAACCACAGTCCCTTTCAGTACCATATTTTCTTGGTCAAGTCGATTGGGGCATCCCTTAGCCAGGCGATATACCCCAGCATACGGACCGTGTACTCGTCGACCAACTCTCTTGCTTTCTGCTTCAAGCTTGTTAGCTTGTGGATCACCTCTTCCTTGCTCTTTTCCTCCCGGAAGGTGTTTAGGAATGCCCTCTGTGAGGTTTCCTAGCGAGCTCCTTCGTTAGCCGCATGGAATCGCATCCACCAGGCGTGTGCCTTCTTGTCCAGCATGCGAATGCACTCAGCTTCTTGTGGTTGTCGTCTATGCTCCTCAATTTGCATACTTGTTTGAACTTGTGTACGTGCTAGTCTGCGTCTTCACCCTTCACTCCGTGGAAAGCGAGTAAGGGCACTATTACAGTGTTCTCCTGCATTTGATTGAGTGCACGGGCTACTAAGGTTACCAGATCGATTCCCATGGCGTCTTGTTGAGCTTGAGAAGTACTCCGATCCGGACCCTCCGCTTTAGACATGGTGTAGTCTACGTCCCAGTATTATGCAAGTACCTTTCTCCTCCCTCGCGCCCCTACCCTTTAGTTGAGGGTGGGTGACGAGGACAGGCTCCTCTCGGCTATTCCTCGGGGGTCCCCTCCATAGGACCAGCTTGACGGCTAATGGCGCGGCTTACCTTGGCTGGATGAGATTCTCTCATCTAGTGGGTGGTTTTGCAGAACCGTGCATGGAATCCCCTTGCGGCGTCTAGGTCGTGGTTGATGGGGCAAGCCCTCGCCCTGAGATAGTATTCCCTCATCTCGTGGTGATTGTGGCCCTACTGTGTGCCCTGGCGGATTTCCCTCGCAGGGTCGGCATAGTGTTGGTTGCTTGGGCAGATTTCCCTCACAGGTGTCACAACCCGATACAGGATGCAAGATTCCGAATACAGGATATAGGATACGGACTACATGATATACCTACAAGATATGCCTATAAGATATTCCTACAGGATATACCTACAGGATATTCCTACATGATATGCCTATAGGATATGCTACATGATATGCTACAGGATATGCCTAGAGGATAAGGGTCATTATTCTTAGCTCATGACTAGATTAGACTCATGACCAGATTAGCTTGGAGTTGTGAGCATAAAAGCTCCGACCTAATTGTTGTACTATCAGTTACTATCAACAGTCATTCTACAATCATTCTTGTTCTTGTCTTGTTTGTATCTTGCTCCTTGCCTCCTGCTCTTGTCTTGCTCTCGGATCCTGTCATGTTCCTGTCTTGCTCCTGGATCCTGTCCTGTTCTTGTCTCACTCCTGGATCCTGTCCTGTTCTTATCTCGCTCTTGGATTCTGTCCTGTTCTTGTCTCGCTCCTAGATCCTGTCCTACTCCTGATTCCTAAGTTCCTAGTTCCTGTCCTGCTCCCTATTCTGCTATCCTGCTCCGATTCCTACCTAGCTCCTTGTCTTGCTATCCTGCTCCCTATCCTGCTATCCTACTCTAGTTCCTATCTTGCTCCTAATCCTGCTATCCTGCTCCGATTCCTATTCAGCTCCTTGTCCTGCTATCCAGCTCCAGTTCCTATCCTGCTCCTAGTCCTGCTATCCTGCTACGGTTCCTATTCAGCTCCTTGTCTTGCTATCCTGCTCCATTTCCTATCTTGCTCCTTATCCCCCATCCTGCTCCAGTTCCTATCCTGCTCCTAAGTTCTTAGTTCTTGTCCTATTCCTTGTCCTGCTCATGAGTTTCTAGTTCATGTTCTGCTCCTTGTCCTACTCCTGAGTTCCTAGTTCCTATCCTGCTTCGGTTCCTATCCTGCTCCTTGTCCTGCTCCTGAGTTGCAAGTTCATGTCTTGCTCCTTGTCCTGCTCCTGAGTCAAGCCTCCTTGTTCGCGGAATCTTGCTCACTTCCTTGTTCCTAGATCGTGGCTTGACAGTAGGGTCGGCATAGTGTTGGTTGCTTGGGCGAATTTCCCTCGCCTCTGGACGGAATCCCCTTGTCTCTTGGCCAAAATGGCCACTGTGTGGCCCCCCCTTACGGGTACCTCCTCCTAGTCCGTCATTTCATCAATGTCTAGTTGCCTTCGTGGCAAGTGGTCGTCCCACATGTACCCCGGCCTTCCGAAGCCTCGGGTTCTCATCCTGGTAACCACAGTAGCCTGCTACATTGTCCGATCGGCTGAACTCCTGGTGTAGAGGTTGCCTTATTGGCAATCGATTCCCTCCCCACGGGGGCCTTCCGGATGAAGCTCTTCCTCCCCTCTTTTCGGGTAGCCATGGGCCCCCCGCCTTACCCTTGTGGATGACAGCAGCCCTGGGTTTCCTACCTTACGTCCCTCGTGGTGTTGGCCATGCTAGACCTCTGGCTCTTGTCCCTCGTCGCTATCTGTGCTACTTTCGCCACCTCGAGATTCCTGTCTCTAGTGCATGCCTTCCCCTTCTTGGGGTTCTTCTATGCAGGGTTTCCTCCTTCGGGGGTACTCGTCGAACACGGGTTCTGCTCTTCAGTGTGGGGGCTCATCATAGTTGTCACTTTCGCCTATGTCGAGAGGGGTGGAGGGCTTCCATTGATCTACCATCCCCCACTCTACATCGTAGGTCATTGTCAGGCGAGGTCACCTGTCTGGGTGCTGCTCATTTCCATACGCTCCTATACATGGAATAGCATCCAAATGTGCTGCGGGTTCTTCATAACCTTCTTCATCGTCAGCAGCTTATGAGCGCCACTGCTACTGTTGTGCTAGGTTTATCGTTTCTCAAAAATTCAGCCATGCGGTATTTGCATCGTTTCCTTAGGTAGGTGAGGCAGGGGCCAATTGTGGCAACCGGGGTGCGTCTTTGCCTTCCATCAACCTACCTCGGCCGGCTCGAGCATCCTCTTGGCTAGTTGATGCTCATTAATCTCTAGCTGTTCAAACGAGTTAATCCCAGCTCTCCTTCGGGCTGCAACTTTACTTGCTACGGTGAACTCCATCCGTGTGTACTATTTATCCCTCTATGGTCGCCACAAATGGTCGTTGGGGACTCCCTAGGCCAGATGTGGTGCTGCTTATGAAGCCTTGGTGGTCGCCATGACGCTGTGGATAGCGTCCAATCCCGGGGGTTCGCTGGTTGGCCGGCCTTACCTCGGGTGTACTGGAAGGTACTGAATGGCCTCTACCTGGACGCCACGAGGGTCCATATACAAGGGTGGGGAATGTTCTCCTGAAGCAGTGCTGCCACTTGGTGGTAGAGTAGGTTGTTGGGCCTAGGAGCAGAGCAAAGGAAGTATCACTGGAGAGATGGTGATCAGAAGGAATATGTATTTATATATGGTGCCTACTGAGTACAAACTGCCTCAGGGAGGTGAAGCAAGATATAAGACGAAAACTCCACTAGAAGGAACCCGACCCACTACCAGCCTTCCTGCTTATATAGTGGGTCACTTAGCGCTAGACCCTAGGTACATGTGGCACACTCTCACTGGTCTACCGCCATGTGACATAGTCATGTCTATCACATTTATGCACCTCCCTCCCTCACACGTGCTGTCCTAAGCACCCTTGGTGGCTGATCCGGACGATCGGATCTATGCATGGTTATGCCGCCGCCTAACAACTGTCACTGTCAGTCCGTACCTGCGGTACCTTCCTTGCTCAGTGCTTCGTCTCGTCGCTCGTCCGCTCTAGCTGGCAGTTTGATGGTGGTCAACCCACCGTCAACCAAAGAGAGAGAGAGAGAGAGTCCATATGTGTGTGTGTGTGTGTGTGTTTGAATGTAGAAGGTTAATCTTGATTGATATATCAATCACTCTCTTCTATTCTCCAAAATCAAAGAAGATTTTTAGCACCTTGGAGCAACTACTAGCAACACAATCAACATCTCTCAGATAATTTGAGTGATGGCATGTAGCTTGTACAAGAAACAACCCCATGAAAACCATCAACAACAATATGGTCTTGATTGAAGATGAAGGAGAAGTTGTTGAATCAAAAAACAAACTAGAAAACAATTATGTATTTACATGTTACGCATCTATGTGCATATACCTAAGGTGGTATTTGACAATTAAATGCCCAAGGATGTGCAAGAGGTGTGAAGCATGAGATTGTGTTGGAACCAGGTACGAAAGCCATTTATCATAGGGTCTATAGTCTATGCAAATCCTCATGGTGCCATCTTTCTTCATGACGAGCAATACTGGTGCATCAAATGGAAACTTGCTTGGTTGTATGAAGCCCAATAGCTCCACTTGTCTCTTAGCCTTTTGCTCTTCAGCATGGCTCAGTCAAAACGACTAATGAGCTTAGGTTGTTCAATCCCTAGATCTCAAGGAGAACATCCCATAGTCAAGTGTGTCATTAGCACACCTTGTTAGGATCGTAGTTAGACATTTATAGAATTTCTTATTATTTCATGGGCAAATATAATGGGAAAAATACCAAAAACAATTTATATTGTTGAAAACCGAGAGTGGGAAGGATATATCGGAGTACGAGTCACTAACGTAATATGGGTGAGTCACTACCGCAATACGATGTTTACGGCGGAGTACGGCATACTTGGATAAGGATAAGGAGTCACTGTAACTAAATGGATAAGGCTAAGAGGTAGTTACTATAACTGCTAGTACGGGACAAGATATGGGTATAAATAGACCAGATTAGGACTAGAAAGGGATCCCAAGTATACTGTTATTTTGTACCATATGCCGTGCACGGACATAATATAAGTTTCCTTTCCCTCTTTATACGTCTATCTCTTACTCGTATTTCTAGTTTGATGTATACTATTCATTTTCTCAGTACTGTGACGGGATCCATAGTACTGCTGCCTGCTATACACCTTGCCATTTTTTCCTTTCCCGACCTTCTGATGTTTGATTTATTCTCTATCTTATTCCAATAGACCCTTAATACGGGTTTGTCGATGGTGACCTCTACTATGTTCAGTTGGTAGGATTTCTAGGTTCAACATATGGCAACCACGGAGGGATGGTCGTGTTAGTAAGTAACTGATAATGTGTTTGTAGAATGTACCAGGATGGGTAGACTGATACCCAAAGAAGTGTTGGAGTTTAAAGAGAAATTACGGTGGAAGAAGAAGATTGAGGCTTTTCATAGGCTCAGGCGTGAGTCCTCAATACGATCAGGACAATTATTGCAGAAACGAAAGAACGTTCAACAAAGACCGCATGAGAATGGATCTGTAGCATATAGTAGTAAGTGAATAGATGATTATCGACGTATTCTTGCAGAACGTCAATGATATGAAGAGATCAGGCAAGACAACAAAGAGAGTGTGAGGAGCGATACTTACGACGACAAGCAGTAATAGAGACACGGAAGAGGATTGAAGAGCGTGAAGAACAGAGAAGGAAGGAGCAAATTGAAGCTCGAGGAGAGGAGCAACAAATGACGAAGTACGATGAGGTTACAGAGGAAGAGGATAATAATCAGGAGAGTGACAATCACGAGCAACATACACCAACGCAGGGAAACTGGGATCTGTTGTCAGTGGAAGTACCTGACGAGATGGGAACACTAACAATTACAGGGAAGGTCATACCATCTACCTTTTCAGGTCTCGAGAATGAGGATACGAATCAGCATATATAGCAATTTGAAAAGGCGTGTGAAGCTAACGAAATCAAGGATGAATACGAGAAGTTGTGAATATTTCTGTTTACATTGAAGGGAGACGCTAGCGATTGGTATTACGAAAATGCCATCACAATCGACAAGTACAGTACGCTATTTGCACTATTCAGGAATTACTATGTACGAAAATATCGCAAACGAGACCCAACAGTACAGTTACAGGAAATACAGCAAGGACCTACTGAGGCAGTGGAAGATTACACACAACAATTCCAGAGATTGTACAACCGCTGTGAGGTCAAAAATGTCAGTGATAAATTAGCAAAGAAATGGTATATAAACGGACTACGGAACAACTTACAGCTTCAAGTACGACTAATAAAACCACATGATTTAAATGATACAATTAAAGAAGCAGAACAACTTGAAGTGTTGATACCTCCAAGATACGTAGATGATGATGAACGAGAATCAAGAAGACAATACTGGAAGGAGAGCGAAATACGGCCAAGAACCAAAACAATATTTTGCACAACATGCAAAAATGAAGGACATAATGCTTCTGAATGTAAAGTACCCAAGTGTTAGATGTGTGGAGGAATAGGACATGAAGCAAGGCAATGTCGGAATGCGGGATATAAATCCCAACCAATGATTGGACGTACTGAAGGTTTTCCATCACCACCACCTAGATGGAACAGCACCAGGAATGCGAACTCATATGATTATCCACAATCACGAAATACTAATCCATACGACTATCCACAAAGAGCGTATAATGGGGAACAAAGGAATGGCAATGGAAGGAGATTTCCCCATGAGTCTGGAGCATTCTACTGAAAGGTAATAATACGGAAATATCACGTAAGGGACAATCTTTGTTACCAGCCCCAGCACAAACAGGACCACCTTTATTACCACCAATACCACTTCCACCAGCATTACGAGGTCCGAATCCAAATGTGACATGTTTCAGATGTGGAGAAAAAGGACACTATTCTACTGAATATAATCGACTCAATAGTATTCGTTGTTACATGGTGAAATGGGACATTATTCACCAAAATGTCCACAACGCGAATTTAACACCAAAACATCTCTCACTAACCAACAACACGAAGAATTGAAGTTCAACAAGAAAATGACCATGAAGAACAAAATTACGAGTGAAAATGGGAACAAGATACAGAATTACCTTCACAGAGACATATGCTATAACACGAGCTAAACGAGTACGGGTCGAACCAAACAAAGAAGAACCAATATGCAAGAATTGGGAGAAAGAAAAGGCTATAGTACAAAGAGTGGCTGATCAAATTTAGAAAATGCAACACAAGGAAAATCAAGACTCTATGCCTAATGAAATGAGCATGCATTCACAGCAATCCACATCAGCAGTACCACTTGGAGATCGTATTGTCGTTGTTATTCTGCAACAACTTGTACAGTTAACTATAAGAGAGTTACTGACCTTAATACCATTTTTGCGAACACAAATAACAAATTCTTTGGACGTTAGCAACATTCAAACCGACACAAATCAAGTGGGAGTGAATACCATGGAAGTTCTTACAGATGGGAAGGATTGGGATGAAGAAGTACCAATGATTACGGCTCAATCGACAAAAACAACATCCAAAACATACCTATTGATGGAGGTTCAAGAGTGAATATAATTGAAGAACAGACTTGCAAACAATTAGGTCTAGGGCCTATTGAAAATGCGCCCTTCTTGGTACAGATGGCTGACAGAGGAAAGTTAGACCCGTTGGTATAATCAGATCCGTATGTATAGAAATTGCAAGAATAAGTTTAAGATGTCTTTGGTCGTACTACGTATCGAGCAAATGAGCAAACCATACTAAATATTACTAGGAAGACCATGGTTAATAGATGCAAAAGTACAACATAATTGGGAGCACGATGAAATGGTACTCTATAAGAATGAACAAGAAGCAATCGTTCGAAACAACAGAAAAAGCCAATCGAACGACCAACTCGGCCATTACGAATGGAGGATTTCGACTGGCATTACGACTTAAACAAGGAAGAAGAAAAACTCCTTTTCAAAAGCAACCCAGACCTCGTAGAGATAGCACAAGCTGATTTATATCAAATGACACCAGAAGAAGAAAACCTAGAAAAGACAACTACTAGTGATCAACAATAGCAACATATGGATACTCTCAGACTGATATAAGTTTAAACAACCTATGCAACAACAACTACAATTCGAGACAGAGCACGAACAGAGAATACGGACTCAACAAAAACTAGAAATTACAACCAATGAGAAGACTGAAGAAGTAGAAATTAAAACAAGTGAATATGGACCACAAAAAGTATGAATAACAATTGATCGAAGACAACTGATAAATTACTACGTCAAAATGCAGATGTCTTTCTTGGAGTTACGAAGATCTCAAGGGAGTTCCACCCACAATTTGTACCATAAATAGAATTACTACCACATGCAGTCCCTAGGAAACAGCAAGCATACCGAATGAATCCAACATTCTTGACAAAAGTTAGAGAAGAAGTGGACAAGTTATTACAGGCCGGATTCATTATCCAATTGAAAACCCGCAATGGTTATCACCAATTGTTGTAGTACCAAAGAAAAATGGCAAATTACTATCTGTGTCAATTATAAGAAATTGAACGATGTAACGAAGCGGGATACGTACCCAATACCATTCACCAAAGAATTGTTGGATACAGTAGCAGGACACGAAATGTACTCCTTTTGGATGGATTTTCAGGATATAACCAAGTACAAGTGGATCCAGCGGATCAACCAAAAACGGCATTCATTAGTCCTTGGGGTACATATGCGTATCGCGTTATGCCTTTTGGGCTATGCAATGCACCATTTACCTTTCAACGTTTGGTTAGTGAAACATTCCGGGATTATTTGACCACGTTTATGAAAGTTTTCTTGGATGATTTTAGCATTTATGGAACGCAAAAAAACACCTGACTGTTTAACAAGTGTTTTGGGAAATGCCGATCAAATAATATAGCTCTTAATCCGGAGAAGTGCGTATTTTGTAAGATCAGGAATTTTACTCGGGCATATTATATGCAAGGATGGAATAATGGTAGATCAAGATAAAATCAAAGTCATATAAACAATGCAACCTCCTAAAGATGTAAGCGGAGTACGACGGCTTCTTGGAAAATGGGATATCATCGAAGATTTATCAAAAATTATGCAGCAATAGTGAAACCATTAACTATGCTTCTAGAAAACAAACCATTCAAATGGGATCCGCAATGCGAACAGAGCTTCAATACGTTAAAGCAGGCATTAATAAGGCTCCCATTCTAGCTAGTCCAAATTGGCGACAGGAGTTTCATGTACAAGTGGACGCATCGTCATACGCTATCGGATGCATATTAACACAAACCCAGAAGACGGAAAAGATCGACCATTATATTACGAGTCGGCGGTTAGCACTGCAGAAGAAAATTACGACTACGGAAAAGGAGGCACTCGGAATGGTTTATGCAGCTAAGAAATTTCGGCATTATTTGCTAGCAAACAAAGTCAAATTCATTGTCAATCATCAAGCTCTTACACACTTGTTAAGCAAGACTAAACTCGAAGGAAGATTAGTACGTTGGTTCTTATTATTGCAGGAGTTTGACTTTTAAATCATCCACAAACCAGGCAAACTACACCAACAAGCCGATTTCTTAAGCCGTATTACGCATGAGAAGAAGGTGTTGGCGTGAATGATGAACTACCAGATGCTAATTTATTTCAGATACAACAAGAAGAACAACCAAAACTACAATCAAAGGATATCTTCAAAATATTGAACACTTTCTAACTATTGGAATAGCACCAGATAAGTATGCAACTACAACAACAATGCAAACAACTCGTCTTATGATGCAAGCCATACTGCATGGTATCAGGTATACTATATAAGAGGGGAAAAGATGAAGTCTTAAGGAATGTGTGCAATGGAAGAAGTTCAGCTCGTATTACGAGAAGCCCACTTAGGGGAACATGGTGGACATTTCGCAGGAACGTTAACGGCACAAAAAATACTACAGTCCGGATTATGGTGGCCTACGTTATTCAAGGATGCTATAGAATATTGTCAAAAATGTTTGAAATGTAATGAACATCAACCAGCTCCACACCATCAAGTTCAATCTTACATCCAACATAACCATTAGCTCCATTTATGAAATGGGGAATGGATTTTATGGACCAATCAATCCTAAAAGCAGCAAGAGGAATCAGTATATATTGGTACTCACGGATTACATTACTAAATGGGCAGAAGCTATTGCATTACGGGATTGCCACGCAACACGTGTAGCCAAGTTTATCTATGAAAATATCGTAGTGCGATTTGGCGCTCCAATGGAACTTATTAGTGACCAAGGAACTCATTTTGTTAACAACGTCATCAAAGTACTTTGCAACGAATATTTAGTAAGCATTATGTCTCCACGCCATATTATCTGCAAGGCAATGGACAAGCGGAGGCTACTAACAAAATATTGAAGACCGTATTAACCAGATAGTCAACACAAATCGCAAAAACTGGGACGAAAAACTCATATCCGCATTATGGGCATACCGTACTACATATAAAGTGACAACAAAGTTTACGCCATTTCAACTTACATACGGATTAGAAGCCATTATGCCTATAGAGTATATTATACCATCATTATGGATGTCACTCGAATACGGCATTGGAGAAACAAAACAAGTTAAACAATGATTACTACAATTCGAAAAACTTGATGAGAAGCGACAACAAGCAGTCTTCAACATATAAGCAATACAAACACGTATTAAGGCATGGCACGATCGACTACAACGAGTACAATGACGACCCATATTTTGAGTTGGAGAAATGGTATAACACTATCGAGGAAATTTTCGACCCATCGGACATAAGTTCAAGTCCAAATGGTATGGATCATATATTATTACTGATATACGAGATAACACAATCACTCTTATGGATATTACAACACGAGTCTTACTTACAACGAATATAAATCGCATACGGAAATATACCTCTAATAAGCCAGAGGACAATCTTGACAATGACCCAAAGTACAAATTGCATAGCAAGCTGGAAACAGAAACGCACGGACTAAACAACGACCCGGAATATGATCTCAGCCGTCAGTCGGAACAAGACATGGAAAAAGCACGTATCAACATGGCGGGTAGACGTCAGCAGAATCTTCTGGAAACATTGACAGGATCACTCACATAAGTGAATACCAAAATCCAAGAACCAGCAAATCCGAGGAATACAAAATCCAATGATGAGATATTCTCTGTCAAATCTATCAAAAATCAAGGTATTCACACATCCAACCAATCCGATATCAACACGTGGACTGCTCCGCAGACACTGACAAACCATAAATTTTCTAAGCATAAAATAGCAATACCCAACTGAGAGCACACATTAAGGTTTCAAAATTCTTCTTTAATCTCTTCCTCCTTCCGATCTTCAAGTCCTTCATCTTTTTCTTCCTTTATTCACCGGGCACTTTGGAATCGATGGACGAGTACACCAACACGACAAGCACTTCCGCAATAGCACTCAATACAACATCCCAGTCCGAACCAACAGTTTCAATTCCCTTTTCACCAGTATTGTATTGTATTGTCCGTCTGGCACCAACACTCATCTCGGATATACAAGAATGGATACAACGGATGCAATTGGAGCGATATTTCGACATGTTTGTTCACAAACGATTGGATCAACAAGGTGAACACTTAGTGGATCAGGCGATTAAGGCTTACACACCACAATTCAAGGCCTTACAACTACATGGCGGGGCATTTGCATTCACAAGTAAGCTCATTAGGGATGTCTTTGAATTCCTAGATCCAGATATTGCTTACGATCCAATTCCATAAGTCCCACATACATACAACACTACACCGATAACTACGACAGGTTTCTTTAGAAACAAAAGACGGCCAACGCGGCACCAACATCCATTCTCCGGGAACCTCATAAGAGTCATATCAAGGCTTCACCACCGCGTTTGCCTTCTACAAACACCAGCAGGTTTCAATAAGGAAATCGGGTATGTCTATCATGTATCTGAACAAGGACACAAACCGGATTGGGGGGAGCTAGTCGTAGTGGGGCTGCAACAAGAGCTATAAACTCTACACAACCCCAAAAGCAAGGACAAGGAGACAACTGTATTTCCGGTGCTTCATCACATTTTTAACAACCCTCCGTATTATGCATGCAGACTTAGCACCAATAGGTACACCAGTAATCACAACAAGGATGGGGTTTTGGTTAGGTCTTACTTTGCAGTACCCAGACAATGTTTTTGACACTCGTAATTTGGATGCACCACTACCAACCAAGCCAAAGAAACGACCACGCTCACAACCAAAGAAGCCAGAAGAACCACAAACACAAGAACCTGTGGTGACACTCCAATTTGCGGACAACAAAGAAGACGATAATTAAGTTCTATAGAGGAGACCTTTGCCACGAGGAGATCTTCGAAGGACGTGTAACAAAAGCCCATGGCGTCAACTTCCATAGCACACATGGAGTGGTAAGACACAACACCATCAGATTGCAGGCAACCAACAGGACCAACCTCCACAGCACCCATGGAGTGCGGGGATTCTGCACCATCAGACAACATCAATACGGGTGCCACCGTAATATCGTCACCACCATTAGCTCATCCTCAATTACCGCAGGTACTTCTCATATCATAGTACCACAGGTAGTACCTCCAGCAAAGCAAGTACGAGCTCCAACGGTATGGCAGATAGATCAAGAACCGCATTCGGTAGAACCGACACCTGACAACAAGCCAAGAACGACATTCCGATAAAGAGCAGGAGCAACAACCCTACTCACCAGTACGGCAGATGGGACATCATGCTTCAGATCGTCAGGAGCGAGACACTCTAGGGGTTCTAAGCGCATGCGTGATCAAACTGCTTCACCCGGATTACCACCGAGGACCACTGCATGATACTACTCTCGAAGGTCAGCTTTAACACCTTCGGAGTGTTGTTGATTCCATCACAACAACAAGTAGCAAGTTCAATGAGGAGACTCAAGTCTCAGTCAACAACTCCATGACCGCTGCAATATCATCGATAAGTAATTCTTGAGCACTTGAACATCATGCGACGTTTGACGAACAAAACAAGGTACTCATGGATACCGTGCACACACTAGCAGAACAAGTACGCAACATTCATGACAAGATGAGCGAGTTCAACCCAACAACTACTACAACAACAAACGACAGGGACAAAGTACAAAAATTATAAGAGGAGAACCACAAGCTTAAGGCCTTCATCGCATCTTTTTACGGAACAGTGGGACATCGTAAGGTTGCATTGGGGCGATGCAACACTTTCAGTCTGGGGGATGTTAGGATAGTAGTTAGACATTTATGGGATTTTTTATTATTTTATGGGCAAATATAATGGGAAAAATACCAAAAACAATTTATATTGTTGAAAACCGAGAGTGGGAAGGATATATCGGAGTACGAGTCACTAACGTAATACGGGTGAGTCACTACCGCAATACGATGTTTACGGTAGAGTACGGCATACTTGGATAAGGATAAGGAGTTACAGTAACTGAATGGATAAGGCTAAGAGGTAATTACTATAACTCCTAGTACGAGACCAAGAGTATGGGTATAAATAGACTAGATTAGGACTAAAAAGGAATCTCAAGTATACTGTTATTTTGTACCATGTGCCGTGTGCCAACATAATATAAGTTTCCTTTCCCTCTCTATACGTCTATCTCTTACTCGTATTTCTGGTTTGATGTATACTATTCATTTTCTCAGTACTGTGACGGGATCCATAGTACTGCTGCCTGCTATACACCTTCCCATCCTTACCATTTCCCAACCTTTTCTGATGTTTGATTTCTTCTCTATCTTATTCCGGTAGACCCTTAATACGGGTTTGTCGATGACGACCTCTACTATGTTCAGTTGGTAGGATTTCTAGGTTCAATACACCTAGTTACGAAACCTAAGCTCCTTTGAGCCGATGCCCAAGGTTTAGCACCCTGATGTGAGCACAAATATGCCTACTTACTAGAGTATTTGACCCCTCGGCGTTAACCCCATAAGACACCCCAAAAGGTGTCAAGCCATGATCCAGGAACCAAGAAAAGAACAAGATTCCGAGAACAAGAAAGCTTGACTCAGGAGCGATAGGAATCAGGAACTCATGAGTTAGGAGTAGGACAGAAACTAGGAACTCAGGAGTAGGACAAGGCATAGGATAGGAACTAGGAACTCAGGAGTCATGAGTAGGACAAGATCCAGGAGCAAGACAGGAACAGAAACAGGATCTAGGAGTGAGACAGGAGCAGGACAGGATCTAGGAACAAGACAAGAGAGAACAGGAAGCAGGAACAAGGCAAGAGCAGGAGGCAAGGAGCAAGACAAGAACAAGGAACAAGAATAATCGTAGAATGACTGGTGTTGATAGTAACTGATTGTACAACAATTAGGTCGGAGCTTTTATGCTCACAACTCCAAGAGCTAATCTAGGCATGAGTGCTAAAAGTGGTTGCATGCATTTAAAAGTGGCTGCATGCATGCAGAGGCTAAGATGAGTCCACATGTCCCTTATCCTTTAGGCATATCTTGTGGCATATCCTGTAGGAATATCCTATAACCCATATCTTGTATCCAGAATCCTATATCCTGTATCGGGTCGTGACAGCACCTCCTCCCTAAAGACGAGTTCCATGAGTCTTGGGACTTGGTTTAGCAGGATAATGCCAATGAAAGGTAGCAACCTTGGAAGAAGCATGGAGTAAGTTGGATGCAGGTTCCCAAGTGCGATCAGTAGGCAAATAACTTTCCAATCCACCAAGTATTGAAGTTGGCAGCGATGAAGACGAGAATCAAGGATGGCTGCAACTTCGTACTCAGGTTCATTGTCAATGACCACAGGAGGGGGAGGAGAAGAAGCACGACCAGGAAGAGAAGAAGGATGATACGGCTCCAACAAGGAGGTGTGAAACACAGGATGAAGTTTCACCGTAGATGGTAACTCGAGTCGGAAAGCTACAGGATTGACCTCGCCACAATCCTGTAAGGGCCCAATCGTTGAAAATCCAACTTAGAAGAAGGCCTGTTGGTGCGAATATGTCGACGAAGAAGCCACACGAGATCACCAATCTTGTATGCAGGTGCCGGCTGACGGTGAGCATCAGCATGATGCTTGTATCGTTCCTGTGCCTGCTGAAGATGAACCGGAGATCATCCTGTACCTGACGAAGATGCTGGAGACGATCCTGTACTGCAGGAGCGGAAGAAGGAGAAGCAGGAGGAGCAAAGTCAAAACGTGGATGGTGGCCTGTAAGAGCAAAGAAAGGTGTCTCCTGTAGATGCGTGAACGGAGTTGTTGTAGGCAAACTCCGCCATTGGAAGAAGGTCCAACCAGTTGTCCTGTTGGTAACTGATGAAGCACGAAGATATTGTTCCAAGGTCTGAATTGTGCGTTCTGACTGCCCATCAGTTTGTGGATGATATCCTGAAGAAAGATCCGCTTTAACCTGTAGACTCGAAGAAGCTCTCGCCAAAACTTGGACATGAATTGTGGACCTCGATCGGAAACAATGCTCTCAGGAAGACCATGATGTCGGAACACTTCACGGATCACCAACTCAGCAGTTGTCTGACCTGTAGCTGTCTTGTTGCAGGGTAGGAAATGAGCCTGTTTGGTGAAACGGTCAACCACCACAAGAACTGCATCGAATCCACGAGAAGGAGGAAGATCTGTGAGGAAATCCATAGAAATGGATCTCCAAGGAGCAGAAGGAACAGGAAGAGGACGAAGAAGACCAGAGGTGCATGATGAGGCATCTTCGACCTGTTACAAGTGTCAACTCCGTACAAACCTTTCCACAAAACCTCGCAACCCAGGCCACCAATAGTTGCGAGTCACCAACTCACTGTCTTGGCCACACCAAAATGTCCTGTAGCCGGGTATCATGACAATCCTGTACCACACGAGTCCTGAAATACCAACAGGAACGTACAGGAGACCTTCCCGGTACAGGAGTCCATCCTGTATGGTGAACAACTTGTAGTCTGAACGGGAACTGGAGGAAGAGGAACTTGCAATGTCAGGATGAATGTGTGAGAACACATTCTTTGCCAAGTCGTCTGTAGCCAACTGCGAACGGATGTCCTGTAGGAGTGTTGAATTTGCTGGAGCCTGATGAACCTGTAGTGCCGCAAGGGAATCGATCAGGACCCAACAACACTTGCCTTTGACAGTCATATGCAGGATCGCCCGGGCGGTGCAAGGTAAGAGCGCCTAGACAATGCGTCCGCCTTGCCATTCCGAAAACCGGGCCTGTAGACGATGACGAAATCAAAACGTGATAGGAACTCGCCCACCTAGCCTGTCGCCGACTGAGAACTCGATTTGAAATACTCCAGGTTCTTGTGATCCGTAAGAACTTGTACAGGATGCGCAGCACCTTCCAGGAAATGCCGCCACTCCTCGAACGAATCCACAATGGCCTTGAGTTCCTTGTCATGAATCTCGTAATTGATCTCCGCCGAAGGAACTTACGAGAGTGAAAAGCTACAGGATGAAGCAACTTGTCTTCTCCAACTTGTGATAGGACGGATCCTACTGCAAAATCCGAGGCATCTGCTTCAACGAAGAAAGGACGAGAAGGATCAGGATGTGCTAAAATCGGAGCTGTCGTGAAGGTGTCCTTGAGTGTTGTGAATGCATGTTCCGCCTTGTCGGACCAAGAGAAAACCCTGTGCGCTTGGTGAGTTCCGTGAGTGGAAGTACACGCTTGGAGAAGTCCTGTATGAACCGCCTGTAGAAGTTTGCAAAGCCAAGGAAACATTGTACATCTCGTACAGACTTGGGCCTCTCCCACTCCACGATGGTCTTCACCTTGTGCATGTCCATGGAAACGCCAGCAGGAGAGACGATGTAGCCCAAGAACTCCACAGAATCCCTATCGAAAAAACACTTCTCCAACTTCGCATACAGGCCATGCTCGCGAAGCCTGTAGAACTAATCGTACATGCTTGTCATGTGCCGCCTGGTCCTTGGAGAAAATCAAAATGTCGTCGAGGTAGATCACCACAAACTGGTCCAAGAAGTCACGAAAGATGTCGTTCACCATGTGTTGGAACACGGCTGGGGCATTGGTAAGGCCGAAAGGCATCACCGTGTACTCGAAGTGTCCATACCTTGTACGAAAGGCAGTCTTCCACTCATCGCCTGGACGAATCCGTACAAGGTTGTAGGCCCCTCGTAAGTCGATCTTCGTGAACACCTTTGCTCCTCGCAGCCGATCGAGAAGTTCCGGGATCAATGGCAACGGGTACCGATTCCGAATGGTGACTTGATTCAAACCCCTGTAGTCCACAACCAAACGTAAACTCCCATCCTTCTTCTTGACAAAGAAGATAGGTGCTCCTGCAGGGGACTTTGAGTGACGAATGAAGCCGGATGCCAAGTTGTCCTCGATGTACTGACGAAGAACCTCCAACTCTGTGGGTGACAATGCATAAATCGGTCCGAACGGTGGAGTCTTTCCTTCCGCAAGATCAATAGGACAGTCGTAGGACCTGTGAACAGGAAGAACTGCAGCCTTGTGCTTGTCAAAAACGTCCTTAAAGAGTGATACTTGGATGGTAGGGAAGAGGAGAAGGAGAGAAGGAAGGAGAAGGAGATTGAAAAACAGGAGGTCGGATACAGGAAAGGTAGAAGAGGACGTAGGAGTTACTTGAAAGGCAAAAAGGTGGAAAGGAGCAGGATCAGTGGCAAGTTCATGCATGGTAGTGGTAAGAACTCGGAGAGGAGAAGGAGGGAGCTGTGACTGAAAAAGAGGAAGGATCTTGGGGGTGGAACAGAAGCAGAGTAACAAAAGAGGCAGGATTGGGAAAAACCTGTGTGGATGTTGACGAGTGTACAGGATTGGAAGAATCCTGTACAGAAGTCCGTGGTTGCACAGGAGTGAGGAAAGCCTGCGAATGTGCTGACGAACCAACAGGAGGTGGATCCTGTTGAGGAGGAACCTTCGACACTGATACAGGATTGGAAGAACCCTGTACAGGAACCGCAAACTTACAGGAGTGGAGAGCCTGCGGATGTGCTGAGGAACTGACATGAGGTGAATCCTGTCGAGGAGGAGTCTTCAACACTGATACAGGAACAGGCACGGTCAATCCTGTAGCTTGTACTTCAGATACTAAGGATGTATCCTGCACGCAGGAAGGTACAGGATTGATCCTAGCTGCGGAGAGGAAAACGTGAGCGTCCTAGACCTCCAGTCGATCTGCGGATTTGCAACAACGAACCATGGCATGCCCAAAATGATGGGAGTCGACCGAGTCTTGATCAAGTTGAAGGAAATTGAACAGTTGAATGTGCCATGACTGCAGAGAGAGGTTCGGTAGCATGGGTAACTGCGCCAGAAGCAATCAGACGCCCATCGGCCACCTCTACAGGAACTGCACGCTTCAACTTCACCACCGAAATGCCATGTTGAGTTGCAAAAGTGTCATCCATGAAGCATGCATTTGCACCAGTGTCTAACAGGGCAAACTCCTTGAGCTCTCGATTATTAAGATGAATGTGTACAGGAAACTTGAGTGATGGAATGGTATGAGCAGCACCAATGGAGCCTGCACCTACGTCCAACTTCGCGGCTCCTAGACGAAGTGGACATTGAAGTTTTCCGACTGAACTTCAGCTTCAACTTCACGCGTCTTGAACTTCCTGGCTTTAATAGGACATTCTGCCACCTTGTGTCCTGCTTCACCACAATACAAGCATAGGTTCTCACTGGCGACGTTGCTTCTCAGCAGCGGAAAGAGAGCCACGCTTGGATTTCTCAACCTCCATAGGAACTACTCCAGAAGGTGGTGCAGGAACATGTACCACAGCTGCAGGATTGGTTTGCAGGAACTGCTGACGGGATCTTTCCTGACGACGCTCGAACAAACGGTTGTCGCACGAACGGCTTGTTGCATGATCTGCTAATGTTTGGGCATCCGGTAACGTAAGGAGAAGGTCCTTCACGTCATCCCTCAACCCAAAACGGAAGTGTTCGATCAATGCAGTCTCGTCCCATGGAATGTTCGTGCAAAGTTGCTGAAATTCGGATGCATAGACGGAAGCTGGTCGGGATCCTTGTGAGCTTCGTAACTTCGTGCATGCGGAACGGTACTTATCAGGATCTCCAAAGCAGGCTTCAAAGGCAGCCACGAAACCTTCAAAGTCTTCCATCAATGGGTCGTCACGCTCCAGCAAGGGGGCAACCCAAGCCCGTGGAGATCCACTTAGTAAGGATGCCAAAAGGCCAACCTTTTATGCATCAGTCGAGTAGGGCGTGGTTGCATGCGGATCAAGAGCCGGATCTGATTCAGGAAACCTTGGAAATCGCACGATTGCCACTGAACTTTTCTGGCATGCTAATCTTGGCTCCGAAGAAAAGTTCGATGAAGAGGGAACCACCGATGCCTGAGAGAGAGCCTGCGCAAGCCTTGGAGGATGCATCAGCAGCTGCATGCGCCGCATTGGTGGAACCTTAGATCGGTGACCACTTGGCGCAAAGTGGCCAGCTCATGAAGCAACATTTGGTGCTCGCGTTGAAAGTGCTCAAAATCAGCCATGATCTTGAAAGAAAAAGGGGAAAACGAAGGAAAAGAATCAAGGAAAAAAAAGTAGCTGGAAACGAAAAGCTATGAAAGAGTTACTATCAAACTGTCAAGCCACGATCCAGAACCAAGAAAAGAACAGATTCGAGAACAAGAAAGCTTGACTCAGGGCGACAAGAATCAGGAACTCATGAGTCAGGAGTAGGACAAGAGCAGGACAGAAATTAGGAACAGGAGTAGGACAAGGCGCAGGACATGAACTAGACTCAGGAGTCATGAGTAGGACAAGATTCAGGAGCAAAACAGGAATAGGACAGGATTCAGGAGCGAGACAGGAGCAGGACAAGATCCAGGAGCGAGACAAGAGAGACAGGAAGCAGGAACAAGGCAAGAGTAGGAGCAAGGAGCAAGACAAGAACAAGGAATAAGAATAATCATAGAATGACTGGTGTTGATAGTAACTAATTATACAACAATTAGGTCGGAGCTTTTATGCTCACAACTCCAAGAGCTAATCTAGGCATGAGTGCTAAAAGTGGTTGCATGCATCTAAAAGTGGCTACATGCATGCAGAGGCTAAGATGAGTCCACATGTCCCTTATCCTTTGGCATATCCTGTAGGCATATCCTGTAGGAATATTCTGTAACCCGTATCCTATATCCGGAATCCTATATCCTATATCGGGTCGTGACGAAAAGTGTGCCTTAGGCGTTGTACTATGTGCCATCTAGCCTAGTGTCACATGGAGATGTGACACTATTTCCCAAATATGATCTATCATGCCATAGCCCCTTAAATTTAAGAGTTGCACTAGGTGTCACGAATGTGGCTCTTAATGACAACTCAAACCCCTATGTTATCCCTCAGGAACTCAGTAAGGAAACCCTTATCAACCTAGAACCCACGACCACATTTGGACAAGGGCACGAACATGCCTTGCTTAACTATGAGTGCTACTCTTAACTTGACATGGAATAGGAGGCTAGAGCCAAGCCTCAACCTCTAACTCTTAGAACGTGTAGTCTGACAAGATCTCTCATGCATGGATTCGCTAACGTTAAGGGTAGGCTACCCTAAAGGTGGGACATACCCCTACTGTTTGGAAGTTGAGGCGGCACAACAAAGGGTTATGCCTTAACGACATAAGCTAGAGTTTGCACCGAGAGAAAAGCAAAGAACTAAATCATGAACCCAGGAACCCTCACTAGTCGTCGGGGACTCTATAGGCCAGATGTGGTGCTTAGGAAGCCTCAGTGGTCGCCAGGATGCTGTGGATAGCGTCCAACTCCGGGGTCCGAACCGGCAAGCCAGCCTTACCTCAAAAGTAATGGAAGGTGCTGAATGCCTCTACCCGAACGCTGCGGGGTTTGTGTATAGGGTAGGGGGGAGTTTTACTAGTGCCTCGCTATGGCGGTTTGGTAGAGAGTGTTGCTCGGCCTAGGAGTGGGACAAGCAGGGAATCTCCACTGGTAAGTTGAATAGAAGGAATATGGATATATTTTTAATGCCTACATGAGTACAACTATCTCCGACAAGGGAGCAAGATACAAGACCCAGACCTAACTCCTAAAAAAGACCCCAACCCACTACCAGCCTTCCTGCTTATATAGTGGGTCACCTAATGCTAGACCCTAGGTGGTCTGCCGCCTTGTGATAGAGTCCTGTCTGTCTCATTTATGCACCTCCCTCACGTGTGTTGTCCTGCGTACCCTGGGTGGTCCGGATGATCAGATCTATGCCTAGTTATGCCAAGGCCTGACACCGATCACCATCAGTCAGTACCTACAATACCTTCCTGATCCGGCACTTCATCCCGGCGCTCGTCCGTGCCGACTGGCAGTTTGACGATGTCAAACCACCGTCAACCAGATGCCTGGACTTTATCATTGGCATGTCCTCGGGCCATGTATCCCTTCCCCTAGGCTATGCCCGAGTGTTTTCGGTAGGTAGCGGCTTCGTTTTCCACAGTGGCTAGCTTCTGCTTCAGGGATGAGATTGTTGCCTCCTATAGCTTGGTAGCCTTCTGTAGCTCCCTCTAGAACCCCACCTCTTACTGTTCCTGCACGTGTTTTACATGAGCTCCAACCCTCGGACTCGCTCACGTGAGTGTTGTAACTCCTGTTCCTTTGCTGTTAGTAGTTGGACTTGTTGGCAGGCGTGCTCCCTTAGTTTTGCGGCAGTGATTCGTGGTGGGTCAGGTTTCCTGGTTGAGCCATGCTCCTGTCTTGTACTTGATGGTACTGTACCGTTCGCCTCTGGCTCCCAGTAGGGTCCCGGCTGGCTGGCCGTAGGCGTGGTACTAGCCCTTGCGAGTTAAGCCCTTGTTCACAACTCCTCTCTGACCGCCTTCAGTTCAATTGTGCTTCTGTGAGCTCCCCACTCCTCTGCTCTAATTGGGATTTAAGTTCAGTATATGTTGTTCCTTCTCTGCTATGGCCTGGCTGCGGGTGTGCCAGTTGTCATCGAGTAGCCCTAGGAGGTTTCGCACTCACTGTATAGCCTCCGAAATTTAATTGTCCTCTCGCTCCAGTTCCAGGCATCCTTCATCCTTTTAGTGTTAACATACACAGTCGGCCCCTTGACCCAGTAGTTCCTTAGCTTTTTGGGTATCCTCTCGGGCTTCCTGCTGTCTTCCGTGAGTTCCGCCACTATGTCATCAGTTTCCTTCACCACCGCTGGGAGATTGAGGTTGTCATATACTGCTATGGCTTCCCTTAGCTGGTCGAAGGCCTCCGCAAGCTTGGTATAGGCCGTGGAGGTCCATCGTCCGTCAGCCTGGAAATGTTGGTAGTTACCCTCTGACTCGTCTTCATACTTGCTCCCTTTCCTCCCTGGCCAGGTCCGATTGATTGCTCGGTGTTTCTGATGGGGATTCCGGTGGTAGCGAGGATCCTACAGCTAGGGGAATCGCGTGTATGGTTCCGACATGCTACTAGTTCCGTTGACTAGAGGAATTGTCTCCAACCACAGTTGTCTCCTGACTCACCGAACGTCGGGTCGCTCGATTAATTCCTTGAACCTGAGTGCCTGGGCAACCCCAGTTCCGCTGTTCATTCCTGGCCCTCGATGAACACACGAATCTCTTTGATTACCACTGGCCGATTCCTCTCCGTCCACCCTGTGGTCATGGTAGTGGGAGTGTGGCACTATACGCCTCCTTCCCGAGTATAAGTGTCGTGGCAGTCCTTGTGACATCCTCTGAGGTGACTGGTGCGACTATCCCTGCGCCTAGATACGCAATGATGGCACCGCCTGACCATCATTATCTTCGTAGTACGTGCCTCACGCATGCGGTCCAACCTCGTGAACCATGTGATCCTGTGAGCTGGCCGCACGTGTGTTTGGAGATCCTACTTCTGACCGCTCCATCGTCCCTGTTGTGTTCCCTCGGGGTCTACTTGCCTGCCCTGGGGTTCCTTGGACTGTGCTTCTTCTGGGTGACCATAGCAGCTACTGTCGGCTACTTGTTGTGGTATTTGTCTGTTATCATCTCTTGTTGTGGTATTGATGGTGCCTGGCAGGGCCCATCTTGGTTTTTAACTGCAGAGCCTTACCTATTGATCCCCTTCTGCTGCTCCCTCCCCATATCAGCCCCGTGCATCCCACATCTGGGACTTCGCATCCTGCTTCTACCAGGGAGGGTCTCTACCAGAGCTTCCTCCCCCCCCCCCACTTTTAGGGCCGATCTCCAATCATCCATGGTAGTGGGTTCTTGCCGTTAGGGCTAGGGCCAATATAGGTTATCGGTCCATGCTGATACCGGGCTTGGGGCGGCCCTATTTGATGGGTGCGATCGTCCCGACTAGGGTGTGTCGAAATGGTCCTCCGGGATTGTCCTAGTGGTCGGTGAACCAGCTTTTGCGCTGTCGAAGGAAAAATCATTTGGGGACTCGTATGTTCGGAACTTGATGGCTTTAGTGATAGCGCATCGTAGTAGTCCTTGCTAATGATCACACACTGAATAAAAGAATAGAAAAGAAAGGGAAAATATGAGATGAAACTCATGACACGAAAGATACACTAACTAATTTTTATATTTCATCATAAGAGCACACATAAAATAATGTCATCACACCTATTTACAAAGTAAGAAGAAACTAGAGACTCTTCTCTATATCTATATGTGTCCTCTCTCCCTAAACCCTTGAGCCTTGGTTCCTTATATACCCAAAATAACATAAAGAATGCATGTAGTGGTAGGGATGTAAGAGAGGGTGTAAGATGGGGGTTACATAAGAATAATGGTGGGGGTTATGGAAGAAGGTGGGCTTGACCCATAAATGATGGGGGTTATGGAAGAAGGTGGGCTTGACCATAAATGATGGGGTTATGGAAGAAGGTGGGCTTGACCATAAATGATGGGGGTTATGGAAGAGGGGTGACTTGACTTTGATTGGAAGGTGACTAGGAAGGTGCATGGAAGAAGACAAAGAAAATGTGCTGGTCAAAGCAAGCACTAATCATATGGATTAACATAATAATGTTGACTAGTTTGACCATGCAAGAAAAGACAAAGAAGGTGAATAATAAAGTGAAATGTAGACGTATATACGAGTAGAAGACTAGTATAATACGAATAAAAGACTAGTCCACTATATGCATACCAGGGGCTACCAAGGTGATGGTCCAATTTTCCCGTGACATAAATCCCACCCAAACAACACGCATTGCCATGCGATGCGGGTTGTTTGAAAACTCATAGCTATTGCCGACATAAAGCGCTTCAACCTTTAACCATTAACCCGTGTGCCATGTTGTTCTCCATCCAAGTTTGCTAAAAGATATGACCCATTTTATAAACCTCTACAATGATGAAAGGTCCATCCCATCTTGGTAAGAACTTCTTTGAGAAGGTCTTATCCAATCGACTATCATATCGATCCACTAAATCACCCACCTGGATGGTCGTTCTCGAATCTTTTTATCAATTTGGCCTTCCACTTCTGCTGCATTGCTTCCACAAGTTGCAAGGCTTGTCTTCGTGATTCATCCATGCTCTCCAACTGAACCAACCTTGCTTGCAAGTCCTCACCATCTCCAAGCCCATGCTTCAATGCTAGACGCAAGCTTGGTATCTCCAGCTCAATTGGGAGTATTGCTTCTATACCATAAACTAATTGAAATGGTGTGTACCTGGTAGCAACTTTGTGTGTTGTCCTGAAAGCCCAAAGTGCTGCTGGTAACCACTTGTCCCAATCCTTCTTATGATCCACCGCAAGCTTAGCTAATATATTGCACAACACTCCATTCGTTCGTTCCACCAGTCCATTAGCTTGAGGGTAATAACTTGTTGATTGTCGCCGTGTGATGGACAATTGAGAAAGAAGAAGCTCCACCACTTCATTGCAGAAATGAGAACCCTGATCTGTTACTATCTCTAATGGGCACCCAAACCTGGTGACAATGTTCTGGATGATGAAATTTGTTGCGACCTCCTTGGTACAAGCTCGAACAGAGACTGCTTCCACCCACCTCGTTAGATAGTCAGTACCCACAATAATGTATCTCTTTTGTGAAGAAGCCACTGGCAAGGGACCAACAAAGTCTATTCCCCACTTCTCAATGGACCTGTTGGTAAAATAGGATGCAAAGGTCCCTTGTACAACACTCTTCTTCCAAAAGTCTGACAAACCTGGCAAGTCCGACACCACTCCTTAACATCCTTGAAGAGGGTCGGCCAATAATATCCTGCATTGACTATCTTCTTGGAAGTGTAGTCGTGTGAGAAGTGTCCACCGCAAAATCCTTCATGGCATTGCTCCATGATCTGTTTTCTCTCCTGACGACCCACCGCTCGTCGAAGCACACCATCTCGCCCTATCCTATAAAGTAACTCACCCATTACCATATAAGGTCGAGATTGTCGCATGATCGTCTTCTTCTGGGTTGTTGTACATCCTTCTGGAAACTTCCCATCCATCAAGAAATTGTAGACTTCTTGATAATCCTCCATGTCGGGTGAAAGAGCACAAACTTCCAAAGATAATGGAACTTCTCAATGTCACCTTGGTCCAACATTTCTGCTAAACCCGCTCTTGTGCTCTTCTCATGTTGAAACTCAAAATCATACTCAGCCAAGGTCGTGATCCACCTAGAAAACTTCCCTGTGAGCCCAGGCTTATTGGCAATGTACTTAAGTGTTGCATTGTTGATGAGGAAAACAAAGTGGCGCCCCCACAAGTAATGCTTGAACTTCTCCACTGCATATATGATTGCTGCTGCTTGCTTCTCCAACAATGGGTAGTTGAGCTCTGGCCCTTGTAATTGCCTTCCTGCATAATAAATGGAAACAAGTATCCGCTTCTCCCCTTCTGCATCAGGATCACAGTGATTGAAACTTCTCCAACTGAGATTGACATAAAATAACTCCTCCCATTTAGGTGCCACCAAAATCGGATGTGAACTTAGTGCGATCTTAAGCCTCTCAAATGATGCTTGGCATGAAGAAGTCCATTGAAATGCAACTCCCTTACGAAGTAGCTGGTTCAATGGATATGCCATCTCTGCAAATCCCTCCACAAATCTACGATAGTACCCTGCCAACCCTACAAACTTTCGTACCTCCTTGACACAAGTCGGAGTTGGCAACATGAGTAGCTTGTCCACCTTGTCTTGACTTGGCTCAATGCCATCCTTTGAGATCACATGTCCTACTAAGGTGCCCTTAGTACTACCAATCTGACATTTTTCCGGGTTCAAGCATCCTTTTGCATCATCCATCCTTTGGAATGCTAGTTGTACCTTCTCCAAGTGGCTCATCCTATCGCTATAGATGCAAAAGTCATCGAGGTAAACCCTAATGAATGAACCAAGATATGGTTCAAACACCTTGTTCATCAATCGTTGAAACGTTGCTGGAGCATTTGTGAGTCCAAACGGCATCACCCTATACGCAAAGGTTCCCCATGGTGTGGTGAAGGTAGTCTTCAACTGGTCCTCTTCTCGAATCCTGACTTGGAAATACCCAGAGTACCATCACAAAATGTGTACATCTCATGCCCTGTCACTTCATCCAGTATCTCATCCATGAAAGGAATGGGGTGATGATCTCGATGTGTGCCATCATTTAATCGTTTGAAGTTGACACAAACTCGCCACTTACCATTTTTCTTTGGGGCTACCACCACAGGAGAAACCCAATCTGACGTTTCCACCTTAAAAATGAAATCCGAACGCTGTAGCTTCATGAGCTCCTCATAAACTATGCTCTGTTTCAAAGGACCCATCCTATAAGCCTTTTGTGCAACTCCCTTCATACCTGGTTTAAGTGGGATCTCATGTTGCACAATATCTACTTGACGAAGCTCCTCATATGATGTCGCAAACAACTTGGGGAACTTCAATAGCATGCTCATGTATTGCTCCTTCTCCTCAGGAGTCAAACTTGAACTAAGCATCTTCTCCAAAAGAGCTCGTCGCTCCACTTCCTTTGCCTCAAACTTGTTGCCACTACTTGCTTCCTGCCCCTTTTCAACAACCCCTACTACCCCTCCTTGAGCCTCCTGCTCCTGGGTGAGTTGTTGATCATAGACCTCATGTCTATCGTGAGGCTCCACACGCGTAGCAACCTTAGGAATCGCCTTGAGGGCATACAATTCCTTCTCCTCTTGCTCACTCTCAGAATCTGAGGTTGTCACCTCACTATTACTGCTAGAATCATATTCCTCACTGGAAGATGACTCCTCATCTACAACCTTTGTTGTGTTCTCCTTGATGGCTATTGTCACTCGTCTTGACTTATGACCAATAGTCATCTCCCCCTTTTTCCAATAATTCTTAGCATCAACCTTATAAAGCCAAGGTCGACCCAAGATCATAGGATAACCATGTGCATCCCGTCGTAGTTGCATGACATGCACATCTATAGAGGTAGTTATCCCGTGCACTGTGATCGGCAAGTCAATAATCATTCCACTGGCTTGACACGTCGATCATCTGCCACCCTAATCCTCCAATTTGAAGGTTGGTTGCACTTGAGACCAAGTTTCTCCATCAACCAGCTACTCATGACATTGATCTCTGCACCACCATCTACTAAAACACGTTGCACACGCATTCCATCTACTACCACATCCACAATTGGTGCCACGGCATTCGTATTGGATTCTCTTGTTATCACTTGTACATTTCGCATCACCTCATCCTCACCACTAGGACGTACCTTCTTTGCACGAGTACTAATCCCTTGTCGAAGCTCTCTCCTCAAGCTTGGGCATTTTGACAATAATTGTGCAACTGTAATGTTGGCACGAGTATCTCCTAGATCCTCGACAATTGAATATTCCTTCTGCCCCTTGCCAATCCCCATATCCTGTATACCAACCTTACGTCGTGGCTTGGTACCTTCCTTCCTTTTCTTCTTGCTTGCACGTGTCTCCACTTGTTCAGGTTGCTCCACTTGTTGCTCCCCTCTGGCTCTCTTAAGACCTAAGAGATCCAAGTCACCTTGCTCGGTTGTTAACTCCACCAAATGAACACTAGGTTGGTCCCTCTGTTGTGGTGCAGGAGTTGATTGAGGTTTCTGAGGACACTCATTTGCATAGTGTCCCACCTGTTTACATGTAAAACATGTCACCTGTGGTCGTGGTTGTTGACATTCAGTGGCATAGTGACCTTGTTGTTTACAAATGTAACAAGTGACATTAGCTCGATCCCTAGGTGGCCTTGGAGGTTTTGGTCCTGTTGGCTTTGCTTGAAGCAAATGCAACTTGAGTTCGTTGAGATCTGAAGTTAATTTGGCAATACTACTCTCCAACTCAGATGATTTGACTGGAACGGTTGCAGGAATCACAACTTGGGGTGTTTGTAGAATTGGTGCCAACCTTGGTTGTGGTGCTACCGTTGAGATTGAGGCTTCATCAGGATCCATGAGAAGTGCCTCCTTTTTCATAGCAATCTTCACAGCTTCCTGCAAGTTACTAGGCTCTTTGTTCTTTACCTTCTGGCCCGAATCCAGTAAGAAACTTGTTGAACACCAATGCATCTATCCCCACAGCTGGTTTGGACTCCTTGGATGCATCCTCCTGTCCTTCGGAGGCCTCCACTCCCAAACCACTTCGTAGCTTACATTGGAGTTCCAACACACGCTCACTGAATGCCTTGACACTCTCTTCTTCACTTTGCCTCAATTGATCCAATTGCTTCATGACCTCATCCAATGTCTCTGGCTTTCCATACTCTCCTAGAAAAGCCTCACTCAACCTCTCCCAACTAGCCTTAACATCACTAGTTTGACGTTCAAACCACTTCAATGCTCCATCCTCCAAAAAGGATGGTAGAAGTTCTGCCCAAGTGGTAGAACTTCTATCTCCATTCGAAATGCATGCTCGCTTAAATGAACGTAAATACCGATCTGCATCCTCATTTTGCAGACCATGATATACTGGAATAGACACCATCTTTACAAGTGTAAAAATGGCAAAGGTTTCACCTGATTACAAGTAGATGAAGAGACGTCACTTTGACGAGGCAATGCCCCCCTGTGCAAGCTCGTCAGCCTCTAGATTCTCTCTTCGAGGAACGTGCTTTATCTCAAAAGTGTCGAATCCCCTTTTGAGATCTTGAACACGCTCAGAAAGCACCAACAACTCAGGCTTTCTCACTTTCCACTGACCTTGCACTTGGTTCACCACCAACTTAGAGTCACCAATCGCAACCACGTTTTTCGCTCCTTGTTTCCTTGCCTCCTTCAATCCTCGAATCAATGCAGAATACTCCGCTTGATTGCAAGAATTAGCACTAGAAGTTGGCTCAGAAATTTTGATTCGCTTCCCTACTGGATCAGTTAGCACGACCCCTACACTCGCAACTTGCTTCTTTGGCTTGTATGCTCCATCAAAGTTGACTTGCCACATTAACAAGCACAACCGAACCTCTCACAACGCGCGCAATACTCTTGCTTCACCAAACTCCACACTCCACAAGATTCCCAAAGACTTGGATGAATCCAACGAGATATTGTCACGACTGCGATGTGAGGATCAATGTATGGAAGATCCATACACAAACGATGTGCCTCATCGATATCACCACTATCACATGGGTGCCAAATCTTGATCCATGCTCGATTCACCTCTCGCCTCCTCAAAAGCACATTCGCAATTGCAAGTTGTATTCCAAACTTGAATTCTTCAAATCCCCACGCTTGAATGACCACCAACTTGTTATTTAAAGCAAACCCATGTGGATGCTCAAAACAACACTTCAATATTTGATTTTGAAGAGACCTTGAAAGTTGAAAGAACCTTCTCCAGAAAGGACGCTCAGGCTCATTCATAAATAATGCACATTAGCATTCCACGCTCACCGCACCAAAAACATGTCGAAGGAAAATCATTCGGGACTCGTATGTTCGGGACTTGATGGCTTTAGTGATAGCGCATCGTAGTAGTCCTTGCTAATGATTACACACATGAATAAAAGAATAGAAAGGAAAGGGAAAACATGAGATGAAACTCATGACACGAAAGATACACTAACTAATTTTTATATTTCATCATAGAGCACACACAAAATAATGTCATCACACCTATTTACAAAGTAAGAAAAGAAACTAGAGACTCTTCTCTATATCTATATCTGTGTCCTCTCTCCCTAAACCCTTGAGCCTTGGTTCCTTATATACCCAAAATAATATAAAGAATGCATGTAGGGTAGGGTAGGGATGTAAGAGAGGGTGTAAGATGGGGGTTACATAAGAATAATGGTAGGGGGTTATGGAAGAAGGTGGGCTTGACCCATAAATGATGGGGGTTATGGAAGAAGGTGGGCTTGACCCATAAATGATGGGGGTTATGGAAGAAGGTGGGCTTGACCCATAAATGATGGGGGTTATGGAAGAAGGTGGGCTTGACCCATAAATGATGGGGGTTATGGAAGAGGGTGACTTGACTTTGACTTGGGAAGGTGACTAGGAAGGTGCATGGAAGAAGACAAAGAAAATGTGCATGGTCAAAGCAGGCACTAATCATATGGATTAACATAATAATGTTGACTAGTTTGACCATGCAAGAAAAGACAAAGAAGGTGAATAGTAAAGTGAAATGTAGACGTATAATACGAGTAGAAGACTAGTATAATACGAGTAAAAGACTAATCCACTATATGCATACCAGGGGCTACCAAGGTGATGGTCCAAATTTTCCCGTGACAGCGCCCCACTATGTCTAGATAATCTCTGTCTTCAGCTGCCCCCCTTCGATCTTTGGTTTGATCGCGTTGAACTGCCTCTTCTAACAGACCTCCTGCTTGGCGCTGCCCGATCCTGGAGGTCAGCTTGCGGGGTCGCCGTTGTGCCTTCATTCCATCCTCTGGCCTGCTTGGCTCCTTATATTCCAAAGTCCTAAATTTTGTGCGAGGGCCTGGTTTTGGCCTGTGGGTATGGACCTTATCGCCTGTCGAGTTTCGAAATCATATTTGTTGGTGCTCCCAGTCGTGCTGCACCTTCACACCCTTGATCCAGGGTCGACTGAGAAGTAAGTCGAATCCCCCCTAGCATGCATGTCTAGGACCACCATGTTTATCCAAAATTGACTGTTTGGACCTCGATTTCTACTACCCTCAAGATGCCCTTGGGTGCCACCTCTGCCTGATTGCCATGTGTACCTGGAAGGGAGTCGGCTTCGGAGTTGGCATCCTCAACTCTTATGAAGCTCTGCTGGTATGACGTTGACTGCCGACCCTCCATCTATATCACCTCGCTGATTGTTTGGCCTGCCATGCAAACCGGAATGGTTGGCACGTCGTTTACGTAGTCCACTATGGTTGCAGTGCCTCTTGGTGGTGGCCTTGCTGCCGGTTGTGCCCGTTTCCCCCATCGTGTGGCTGGGATCAACGGCACTTCCTGTTCCGTCGACGTTTGGCTCTCCCTTCTAAAGGCGCGCGTCGCCATCTCCTTGCCTTTCTCAGCAATTCTTGGCCTTGGCTGAGCTTCACGGGTCCAAGGCAGTCGGTCCTTCAGTTTGCTTCCTTACCCACTGCTTTGACACTAGGGGTTTTGTTGCTTGTTTCCTTTTTGCGCGCCTTCGCGTTCCCCTGGTTTCGCCCTTGCGGTTGCCCTATTTCATCTGTTGAGGGAGCTTGTGGCACTATGCTGGTCCCAATGTCCTGCCCTGGCAGTACGACCATTACTTGGTTTACTTGCGATGTGGGAGTTGGCGTTGGGCTAGCAGGGATCTGCCCATTACCGTCCTGGTGATGCCCGTTGCTTGCGCCTCTAGCATTGGTTTGATTAATGGTACCATGAACATCGGTAAAGTGGGTGTGGGCCTTTGCAAAGTGCGCACATCATCCCTTGCGTTCCAGCCATCTCTCTCTATCGCCATATCTGGGTCGAAACGATTGTCGCTTGTGGGAACGGGACCTACGATTCTAGTCTCCAGAACGGGATCTCCTATAAGGTTGATTGTCCCCTCCGTCTTGCGGCCGTAACCTTCAGCTATCTGCATCTCCTCCGGCCTTTCGTTCTACTATCAATGCGGCCGCTTGTGGTAGCCTATTGCTCAGGAGTTTGGCCAGCCGATAGCAATCGTCCGTGTTGTGGGACCCTGAATGTTACATACTCGGCAGTACTTGTCTCCGCGTGTGGTGTATCCCATTTGAGCCAGTGTTTGTGGTTAAGTCTTCCTTCTGTGTGGTCTCTTGTTGGGCCTCATTGTAGCTGATGTGCCCCTTGGCTCCCGACCGTCTCTCCCTCTAGCCGACTTTGGAACATCGGAAAGGTTTTCCTCATCAGAGGTAGTGTCATCTCCCCCTCCGTGTCTGAATTGTTCTGCGTCTTCCTTTCCTAGTGTTTTTCAACTTCCCGCTTCTCAGCCTTCTTGGCGTACCAGAGTAGTTTTGTCGAATGTCCAGTCGTCATCTAAGCCGATCCACTTGCGGATCTCTAGTCGCAATCCCTTTCAGTACCAATTTCTTGGTTAAGTCGACTGGGGCATCCTTAGCCAGGCAATGTACTCTAGCATGCGGACCGTGTATTTGTCGATCGACTCTCCTGCTTTTTGCTTCAGCTCATTAGCTTGTGGATCACCTTTTCTTCACTCTTTTCCTCCGGAAGGTATCCAAGAACACCCTCCGTGCGGTTTCCAGCGAGCTTCTTTGTTTGCCTCGTGGAAACGCATCCACCAGGCGTGTGCCTTCTTGTCCAAAGTGCATGCGAATGCACTTAGCTTCTTGTGATTGTCAATTATGCTCCGGTGTTTGAACTTGTGTACGTGTTGGTTTGTGTCTTCCCCCTTTGCTCCACAGAACCGGGTAAGGTCACTGTTATGGTGCTCTTCTGCATCCGATGAGTGTGCGGGCTAGTAAGGTAACCGGGTTGATTCTAGGCGCCCGTTGAGCCTAAGAAGTACTCCGATCCGGACCCTCCACTTCGGACGTGGTGTAGTCGACGTCTCAGTATTCTGTGGGTACCTTCCTCCTCCCTCACGGCCCTGCCCTCCTCTTGAGGTGGGTGACGAGGACGGGCTCCTCCCGGCTGTCCCTCGGGGGGCCCCTCCACAGGACCAACCTGACAGCTGGTGGCACAACTTACCTCAGCTAGACAGTTTCCTCATCCAATGAGTGGTATTGTGGACCGTGTGCGGAATCCCTCGCGGCGTCTAGACGGTCGTGATTGAACAATAATCATATTAAAGAATGAGAAAACAAATATACAAGAATATTCTGTATGCTAAACTATATACTGTCTCCAAGATACCCAAGAATATTCTTAGACGGTTGTGATTGATGGGGCGAATCCTCCTCGCCCTGTGACGGTATCCCTCATCTAGTGATGGTTGCGGCTCTGCCGTGTGCCCTGGCGAATTCCCTCGTGGGGCCGTGCAGTGCTGGTCGCTCGAGCGAATCTCCTTTGCCCCTGGACGAAATCCCCTCGTCCCTTGTCTAGAGTGGCCACTGTGCAGCCCCCCTTACTAGTGCCTCCTCCCAGTCCGTTAGCTCGTCAACGTCTAGTCGCCTTTATGCAGGTGGTCGTCCCATGTGTACCCCGGCCTTCCGAGGCCTTGGGTTCTCATCCTAGTAACCACTCTGGCTTGCTGCATTGTCCGATCGGCTGAACTCCTGGTGCAGAGGTTGCCTTATTGGCAATCGATGCCCCTCCCTATGGGGGCCTTCCGAATGAGGCTCTTCCTCCCCTCTTTCTAGGCAGCCACGGGCCCCCGCCTTACCCTGGTGGGTGACGGCAGCCCTGGGTTTCCTACCTTACGTCCGTTCATGGCGCTGTCCATGTTGGACCTCCGTCTCAGGTCCCCCATCACTATCCATGCTGCTTTTGCCACCTCAAGATTCTAGCCTCTGCCGCAGGACTTCCTTTCCTGGGGTTCTCATATGCGAGGTTTCCTCCTTCGGGGTACTTGTCGAGCACGGGTTCTGCTCTTTAGTGTGGGGGCCATCATGGCTGTCACTTCGCCTACATCGAGAGGTGGAGGGCTTCCATCGTCCTGCCATCCATCCCACTTTGCATCGTAGGTCATTGTTGGACGAAGTCGCCCGTCGAGTGCTGCTCATTCCCGCATGCTGCTATGCCTGGACTAATGTCTGGACGTGCTGCAGTTTTTGTATATCCTTCTTCGTCGTCAGCGGCACACAACCGCCTCTGCCGATGGTGTGCTGGGTTTACCGCTACTTAGAGATTCAGCCATGCGGTATTTACGTTGTTCCCTTGGGTAGGTGAGGCAGGAGCTGATTGCGGCAACTGAGGTGCCTCGCTGCCTTCCATCAACCTACCTCGGCCAACCCATCACATTCTCCTGGCCAGCTGATGTTCACTGATCTCTAGTTGTTCAAACGAGTTAATCCCGACTCTCCTTCGGGCTGCAACTCTGCTTGCTACAGTGAACTCCATCCATGTGTACTATTTATCCCTTTATGGTCGCCACAAATGGCCATCAGGGACTCTGTAGGCCAGATGTGGTGCTTCTTAGGAAGCCTTAGTGGTACCAAGACGTTGTGGATAGCGTCCAACTCCGGGGTCCGGACCAGCAAGCCAGCCTTACCTTGGAAGTAATGGAAGGTGCTGAATGGCCTCTACCCGGACGCCGCGAGGTCCATGTACAAGGTAGGGGGGAGTTCTACTAGTGCCTCGCTGTGGTGGTTTGGCAGAGAGCGTTGCTCTGCCTAAGAGTGGGACAAGCAGGGAATCCCCATTAGTAAGGTGAATAGAAGGAGTATGGATATATTTGTAATGCCTACTTGAGTACAACTATCTTCGACAGGGGAGCAAGATACAAGACGCAGACCTGACTCCTAAAAAGACCCGACCCACTACCAACCTTCTGGGTCACCTAACGCTAGACCCTAGGTACAGGTGGCGCTTTCTTACTGGTCTACCGCCTGTGAAGAGCCTATCTGTCTCATTTATGCACCTCCCTCATGCGTGCTATCCTGCGTACCCTGGGTAGTTGGTCTGGACGATCAGATCTATGCCCGGTTATGTTGCTGCCTGACACCGGTCACCATCAGTCCGTACCTGCAATACCTTCCTTATCTGGCGCTTCGTCCCGTCGCTTGTCCGCGTTGGCTGGCAATTTGACGGTGTTAGACCACCGTCAACCACTCACTCCTACATACTCTACCTTATTTATGTGACGAAGCCGCCCCCACTCCTATATGTGTAAGTGGGTTGGCATGAAATTTCAGCCCCTTAGTTAAATTAACGAGATGAGCTTATAACTTAACCCCTAAAACCTACCTTGTCTAAATTAACCAATCAACCTAACTGGAACGTCAAAATCGAGAGTGGATTTTTTAGAAGGTAAGTGCTACCTTTGCTTAGAGTTTCTTGTGATATCTAAGGACAGCCGGCCAGACAACCTCTAAACACGTAAATGCACTAAGCGGGGCTGTTTCTCACTACATCTAAGGTTTGTCAACATAGTACAGTAGGTAACAACAATCAATCTCCAAAGTAAAGGGTTAAGTCATAGTAAAAACTATGACACCTAAGGTCTCAACCTCATCCAAGGGCAGCAGCGTGCATGTTGGCTAGCTTTGATGGTGGCATACCACTGCCAACCAAATGCCAAACTTACATGTGGGCATTTCTCAGACCACATTTTAATGTCCTCAACTCACTCCAAAGTGCTTATGATATGTGGCGGCTTCCTTCTCCACCACATCCAACTTGAGCTCTAATGTGGCTATCGTTGCGTCTTTGAGCTTGGTGGCCCCCTAGAGCTTGGAAGTGTTACCTACTTCCTATTCTTGGCTTGCACAAGCTAGGCCTCAAGCTCCTCAATCCACTCCTGCCTGTTGTAGCTCCCCAATGGTTTGTTCATGCTGCTACTGTAACCCAGCCATTCTCCCTTCTTCTCCTTCAAGCATTCTCAGACCTGTCGTAGCTCCTCCTCCTCCTTGATCCAGTGTCGTGGATGCATGCATCCTCCTTCAACTCCTCAATTGTAGTTAACATTTGGTCCACCTTGGCTTTGACCGCTCATACGCACTCCACATCCTCATCCTACTAAGGTAGGATAACCATGGCCTGATTTCTTGTGTGATCTAAAGAAGCCATTGGCAAGGGACAAGCAAAGTCTATTCCCACTTCTTGAATGGACCTATTGGTTGCATGCGAATGTGCCTTAACCTTGGCTAGTTCCCAATTGTGCATTGCGAGATGTTCGCTGCACCAATGTAGCTCTACTCTTGCCACTGCCACTGATCACTATGCTTCTTAAAGATCCTCCTTTTGCATGTATTGAGCTCTTGGGCTTGTTGGGTTCCCTTAACCACCACATACTCTTAGTCACCTCAAAGTTACTTGTGGTCGCACTAGAGTTGCTCATGACATCTCTTGAGGTGGTCGTGCCAATTTTTAAGCTTGCCAAATGTAACGATTACCAAGATGCAGTTTTGCTGCATGTCTACTAACTCCTTTGCTCTTTTTCATTGTTGGACATCATGGATTACTTGCACATTGTATCATTTAGCGTCTGCTCAGGCAACCTAGTACTATTCCATGAGCTTCTCCACAATGGTGTTGTGTTCCTCGACTATCCCCTCGAGGTTTATGCCATTATAGATTGCTACACCTTCTCTAACTCAGCCAAAGGCTTTTGTGAGCTCATTATGGGCTGAAGATGCCCAACACCTGTTTGAGCAAAGTGATGGTAGGTACCCGACAATTAGACCTCTAACTCTTCTCCTCATTCTCAAGTTCGGCCGATGGTGATGGTGGTGATTGTCCGCCATGTTCAGTCATTTCTTAGGGTTGGGGCATCGATGGCTCAATGCCATGCATCTATGACTAGGGTACCTATGATAGGGTGATGGGTTTGGAAGTAATCGGGGACCTACCTGAAGGGGAACCATTGGGATGGATCTCGTCACCGAAGTCCTCCACTCCTTCTCTCACGGATTCCTGAGCCTCAGCTACTTTGGTTCTGGGGACTCTTGGTCTCACGCCCACTTGCATGATGTCTTTGTGACCTTTGGCTGCTTCCCCTTGTTTATCTGGCTTGTCCCATGTAGCTCCTCCTCCTCAGGGTGTCCTATGGCACCGATCCTAAGCAGGGGGTATGGGTGTCAGAGCTCGGTCGATGCTGATGTGTCTGGTTGTTGAGAGTTTTCGTTTGGTCCCATTCTTGATTTTGTTGATGTCATGGGTCAACACAAAAATCATGTAGTGCTTGAGGTAGTCCCCTAGGTCCAACTCAAGTCCCTCCTCTGTGCAGCACAAGGCATTTGCCATTTGCTCAGTGATCCTCCTCTATGTTCTCCCTCTTCACACTAGGAACTCATCTACTCTTCTCCCTCCTCTAGACTAAACTTGGATAGGGGAATCTCTTCTTTTTCTTGGGAAACCATCGATATGTGAGCTTTGGAAGGTCATCCAATGCCACTCTACCCTTCAGTAGCTAGAATGCCATCACCAGCTCATTGATTCCCACGTGGTAGATCGCGCTCCCCCTATCTTGGATTGCTTGGTCTTATTGGTCTCCAACTAGGTTGATTTGATGAAGTAAATTGCTCTCGCTACAAACCTTGACTCCCATTTGACCCCAGGGGATTGAAGAACTTGAGCAGGCACATCTTCCTTCTAACTCATTGCATGACAAGTAGCTCAATTAGCTCCTTGAACTAGGAGTATCTAGGGAAAACCAGCTAGGCCATCCTTTCTTGTCTACCATAGGACAACCAAACTTCAAGGATCAACGCAAGCTTGATGTGTTCAATCCATTTTGGGCATGGCATCAGGAGGAACTAAGTGCAAAAAGGGGGTGTGAGTGTGGAAGTACCTATTGTAAAAGAACAAAGAGAGAACATAAGCTCTCTAGCTACTTCTATTGTTGCCTTTTAAAGGTGGTGCTGATGTGGTAGTTCTAGTGACGTCATCTAAGGTGATTGGCATGTCTATCCTTGTGCCTTGATTACAATGAGTGTTTGTATACTAACCTATGTTGGACAACCGTGCTTCTATGATTTTGTTTGTTATGCTTGTCCGCAAGCACTGGATGGTGAACTCTTATGGCATGATGGCCTCTAGGCCATATCCCAAACGAAAGGGCATGGCTCCGATGGTCGTTTTGAATGTTGTTCAATATGCTCATAAGACATATGGTAACATTTCTTCCCACCACCGGAGTTTGTCATGGCAAAGATTTCTAAGGATGGTCACCAGTGTCTTGTTGATGAATTTACTTGTCCATTCCTTGTGGTAGAAAGCTGTTGATATGCAATGCTGGATGATGAACACACTAACCAACTCCTAGACTATTTCATTGATGAAGTGAATCCCTTGGTCTAACACTAGCTCTAGTGGACAACCAAACCTTGTCCAGATGTTTTCATAAATGAACTTAACCGTCTACCTTGTCGTTGCTTTTTTGAGTACCTTTGCTTCTACCCACTTTGTGGTGTAATCTATTGCCACCACAATGTACCTAGAGTGTGTCAGGTGGGCCTTTGAGTTGATCGATCTTACAAAGTCTATCTCCCACTTCTCGAATGCTGACATTGCTACTGATGAATGGTATTCCATGCCTTGACTAGCTGTTAGTCGACTAATCTGCTAGCAATTGTTGTAGCTCCTTATTGTCCTAATGGCATCTTGAAAGATTGTTGGTCACCATAAACATGTCTACATGATCTTCATAGCCTTTTCTCCTCCCCTCAAAGTGTCCAACACCAGGTCTTGCATATGCTGCCCCAAGGATCTCGAGGATCTCCACCCTAGGGGGCATTTTGAAGGATGTTGTCTCTCTCCCAGCTAGTCTTCAATTAGCTAGAATGGTAGGGTCCTTCGAATGAGGTTGCATATGTGGTTGGGGGACATCCTCGGGAGTTCTTTGAATCCCTTGCTGAGGTAGTGCTATATCAATTGTTGTCACTCAAGGACCTCTGTGTCATCTGCCAACATGCTGGTTCCTAACAGGTTGCATTGTTTCACTGCAGCCTTGAAAAGGTTGACATTCAGTATGTCGAGCAACAATGTAGATTCAAGTCATTCAACACTCGGTATCTAAATAGGAGATCAAGGGAGACATGCAACTTACTTGCCTTGTGAACCATAGTGAAGTCAAACTCTTACAATAGGAAGATCCACCCCGCCAGTCACCCAGTCGTTTGCAGCTTGTTGACGAGATACAATAGGGCATGGTGGTTCACTATTAGCACGAAGTGGTTGCCCAAGAGGTAATGGTAGAACTTCAAGACCTCATATATTACTGCCATGCACTCTTTGTCCATTGTCAAATAGTTACACTCGACCAATGTCATGAGTTGGATCCCATGTGGGATGAGGTGCACCATCCATGCTTCGTCTTCATGTGATAGAACAGCCCCAACCGCCATGTTGGACCCGTATGTTTGTAAGTGGAACTATTGATTCCATTCGGATGGAATGAGAATGGGTCATGTCATAGTTTTTACTATGACTCGACCCTTTACTTTGGGGTTTGACTGTTGTTACTTACCGAGTTGTGTGACGAACCCTAAATGTAGTAAGAAACAGGCCCGTTTAGTGCACTTGGGTATCTAGTGATGGTCTGGCCGGTGTCATTAGGTATTTGCAGGAAATTCTAGGCGAAGCTAGAACTTACTGTCTAGAAACTCTCCCTCGGTTTGACGTTCCAGGTTAGGGTTCTTTGCAAAGTATAGCTTGTCAAAATAAGGGTTAGGGACACTCCTAGGGTTGACCTAACCCTAGGGTTTCCCTAACCCCATGCCCTAAACCGCCCCCCTAGGGGTTAGGTTTAGGGTTAGGTTAGGACAACTATTTTCTCTAAGGGCTGGCATTTCCGTGCCAGCCCACTTACTCACTTAGGTAAACGGGGGGGGGGTTCGTCACATAAATAAGGTATAGTATATGTAGTGAGGCTTCATGGGTTCAAAAGAGAGCTCGTTAACCTCCTACCGATGCAAGCTAAGCTTGTGTCGTCAAGGTGCAACCCTCCGTTATGCCGCTCAAACTTCCACACGACAGGGTACAACCCACCCTAGGGTTAGACTATCCTTATCGTTGGTAAGATCTTGCCTTTGAGATAGGGGCACGTCACTTTCAAGGAGTTAGTCAGATTCCTTGGTCCAAAAACCTGCTCGCAAGCTCGAAGGTATTGCCCGAGTTCACGTTTCGCAAAACTAGTGGTTGAGGCCTTGCTCCGACCGCCTCAACCACGCCAAGCTAGGAACGACACCTAAAGCTCGGCTAGTCCGTGTATCCTGATTCACAAGGTGAGTCTCGTTCGTGGACTTAGTCAGTTAGGGTTTGAGTTCCTAAGGCTTGGGTTCCTAATACGGGTTACTTTACCAGATTCCGTGGGGTTTCCAGAGAGGGGATTCCAGGGTTGGCACCTGGCAAGCCGCCTTTGTGGCACCAGGTAAAAACTCTGACAATTGGTATCGGAGCAAGTTCTCTGCGGTCAGTAGGACTGCCTTAAGTCATAGGTGTTTCAATGTTTAGATAACTCTAAATTCTTGATACTCTATTGCTTTCGGTTGACATGTCTGTATTCTGCGCAGAGAGTTTGATCCTGTGAGTTGTCAAACTTCGGAGAACACTTGCTCAGTGAGTCGGCGTGAGATTCTAGGTATGTCCGAAAGTCTTATGCTAGTTTAAGCTGATGTGTGTGGGTGTACAACCTGTGCAGGGTGTTTCCAATTTCACATTGGGAATATTCCAAGCATATTCTCCGAGTGTTGAACTAGGGTTCAATACGATGAGCAAAGAAAGCAACCAGAGCCTGAGGCAGAGAGGGCTGTCGCAGAGGCTCAAAATGAGGAGATGGATGAGGCTGATCCAGGTCGACCCCCTAGAGTTAGACAACGACCTGGTTGGCGAGAAATAATGATGGATGCCCTAAACGAACTTCGAGGGGATGTTTTGGGGTTGAACGACCGAATCGATAATGTTGCCGTTCGGATTCCGACGAATACTGCAGTGCCAGATGTTCCGCAACCAGACACACGGAAAAAGAAGAAGAAGCATGACTCAGAGTCAGGTTCCTCTGAATCAGATTCTTCGACGGAAGTAGGTGGTGGAGGTCCCAGTAAATTCAAACCGGTAAAGCCTTCGAATTTCATGGGTTCAAAGGATTACAAGGTTTTGGATGACTGGTTGTATGATATGGAAAGCTATTTCGAGGCTGCTTCCGTGAGAAAGACAGAAAAGGTTGCATGTGCCAAGCATTTCTTAAAGAAGAAGCTAAGACTTGGTGGCGAATTGTTGAAGGTGAACGTGGATACCGAAACAGCTGGAAGCACATGAAAAAGGAGATCAAAAAGCAGTATATGCCGGATGATCTCGGTTTGCGATTGCGTGCTGACCTGGCACTTTGTCAACAGGGAGTTCGGGGAAGTCCTATGGACCACGTTTATCGATTCGAAAGTGTACGGCGATTGGTGCCAAATATGAGCGATGATGAAGCTCGAAGTTGCTTCATGGCTAGCTTGAATGAGAAGCGCGAAGAGAAATCTTAAGGTACAAGCCAACAAGCTATCGGGAATGTCAAGAGGCAGCTCAAAAGGTTGCTTATGGCATGTCGTTAGAAGACTTGTACAAAGGGGAGGAAGCAAAACCTAAACCAAGGAGTTTCCTCCAAAGGTTTTTGATAGGCGACCAGATCAATCGCCATCAATTCGAAGTGCAAGTCCCTTTGTCGGCAGTTCCAAGTTTTCGGACACATCAAGACCCACCGGATTTCGGAAACCATTGGCGTTACCACCTCCTCAGCACCAAAGGATCGGCTCCAAAGTCTGCTCCCCGCGTTCCGCAGGCGGGGTGTGAAATGTTATAATTGTAACAAGCCTGGTCATTTTGCTGTGTCACCCTCACAACAATCAGGACATTTCAAGGCGATGGTAGAAGAGGAAGTTGCTGAACCAGAAACGCTTGAAGATCCGGAAGATGAGTCAGAAGAGGTAATGTTGTGCCAGACACAACCTGCCTTATTCGCTATTCAAGACAAAACTGACCCTTTGCTATATTTGACAGGAAGGATACGAGGGGACCGAGTCCGAATGATGATCGATACTGGAGCAACATACAACTTCATATCGACTAGTCTAGCTCGTCGATTGAATTTGGATGTAATAAAGATGTGTGAAATAAAGATCAATTTTGGCAAAGGTTCTCAAAATACTAATAATATAGCAAGGGCAGTTCCTGTCCAAATCAAAGATTGGAAGGCTAAGCTAGACTTAGTTGTCTTGAATATGACGGGGTTTGACTTTGTTTTGGGTATGGAATGGTTCCATAAACATGTAATCGAAATGAGGGGTTCGAGATAATCGAATCACGCTTGCAGCAGATAAAGAGGACATTAGAAAGACCACACTCAAAATGGAAACGTAACTGATAAGGATTGGAATCCTATGTTCCTTACCTTAACTCAGTTGCGTAAGGCAGTTAGACATTGGGAACGTGTTTCTTGCAATGGTTTTGGATACTGGTGAAGTCAAAATAGGAGATGGTCAAGAATCTGTTCCTGAACCTATTTTGGAAGTCTTGAACATGTTTAAGGATGTGTTGCCAGAAGACTTGCCCCCAAGTTACCTCCACGTCGAGCTGTGGACCACAGGATAGAGATTTTGCCAGGTTTATCTCCACCGGCAAAAGCCCCATATCAGTTGAATCCTAAGAGTTAGTAGAATTGAAGAGACAGCTGACAGAATTGATGGTCGAGGACACATTCGACCTAGTCGATCGCCGTATGGTGCACCTATCTTGTCTTGTAATGAAAAAGGATGGTACGATGCGAATGTTGTGACTCTGAGCGCTGACACGCGATAACTATCAAAATAAGTATCCTCTTCCACGAGTGGACGACTTATTTGATAGGCTATCAAAAGCAAAGTATTTTTCAAGAATAGACTTGAGATCGGGGTACCATCAGATTCGGGTAGCAGAGAATGACATTGAGAAGACCGCTTTTCGAACGCGTTATGGATCATTTGAGTTTCTAGTCTTGCCATTCGGGTTGTGCAATGCTCCAGCAACTTTTTGCACAATGATGGATGATGTGTTTAGAGACTATCTAGACGAGTTCGTAGTGGTGTATATTGATGACATTCTGATTTTCAGTTCGACAATTGAGAACATGTGGAACACTTAGAAAAAGTGTTTCAGAGGTTGAGAGAGAACCAGTTGTATGCTAAAGAAAGCAAGTGCGCATTTGGTCAAACCAAGATAAATTTCTTGGGACACTTGATCTCAGGTGGGGAGGTTGCCATGGACCCAAAGAAAATTCAAGCTATTACTGAGTGGATGACTTTAAAAGACGTGCATGAAGTTAGATCATTTCTTGGTCTGACAGGGTATTACCGAAGATTCATAAAGGGTTACTCGGAAATAGCGGCCCCATTGACAGATCTTACGAAACATTCCATGGCATTGGACTCCAGAGTGCCAACGTGCGTTCGTCAAACTCAAAGAGGCTATCTCTTCTGAGCCAGTTTTGCAGTTGCCCATCTTTGAAGATCCCTTTGAAGTAGAATGTGACGCTTCCGACTTTGCAATTGGTGGTGTATTGCAAAGAAAGGACATCCAGTGTCCTTTTTCTCGAAGAAGTTAGATGCCGCGCAAACTCGATGGCCTACTCACGAAAAGGAGATGTATGCTATTGTTGCTTCCTTGGAGTATTGGCGTCATTATCTTCCAAGTCATGGCACTGTGGTTTGGACAGATAGTGTAACTCTAAGGTATTTTGAAACGCAGCCGAAGCTATCACCGAAGTATGCTAGATGGCAGCAGAAGTTGGCACGATTTCAGCCTGAAATCAACATAAGCGGGAAAGGACAATGTGGTAGCTGATGCACTCAGTAGAAAGGGTCATCTTCGATTATGTCAGCACCCGTGTCAACTTTGGTGGATGAATTTGTGACGGCGTATCCTCAGGACAAGTTTGCTAAGGAGGCTTTGAGCCTGGTGGCAAAGAGGAAACAAGTTCATCATTACGAAGAGATGGTAATATTCCAGCAGGAATAGAAAGTCGAATGGATGCACTCAAACAGGCGCATTTTGCGGTACGAGATGGAGTTCTTTATTATAAAGAAAAGAGACTCTATGTTCCAGAAGGGACATGGAGGGAGAGGCTGTTAAGAGAGCATCACGACGTTCCTTTGGCAGGACATGGTGGAAGGCATAAGACGTTGGCTTTGTTGAAACAGGGATTCTATTGGCCGGGTATGATAGATGATGTTGCCAAGTATGTCAAGACATGCCCCACATGTCAACAAGTAAAGAGCCGATCGCAAAAACGAGCTGGGAAGTTGCATGTATACCGATTCCAGAGCGGCCATTTCAAAGTGTTACTTTGGACTTTATCATGGGATTGCCAAAATCTTGTGGTTTTACGCGCTCATGGTGGTAGTCGATCGGTTTTCAAAGGTTGCTCATTTCATTCCAACTGTAGAGACAGTGAATGCAATTCAAGCAGCGAAGTTGTTCTTCCACGAAGTCATAAGAGTGCGCGGACTACCGGAAACCATGATCTCAGATCGAGATCCTCGGTTTACAGGGAAGTTTTGGGGGACATTGTTTAAGCATTTGGTACGATGCTCAAGTTCAGTACAGCTACCATCCGCAAACTGATGGTCAAACGGAGAGAGTGAACCGACAAGTCGAGGACTATCTCAGATGCTATGTTCAAGGTGATCAACTTGATTGGGCTGAACACTTGGATATGGCTGAGATATGTTACAATAACTCGACACACACTGCAATCGGATGTAGCCCGATGGAAGTGTTAACTGGGAATAAGGGTGGTATTCCTCAGAGTATGGTGTTACCGAAAGACGATAGCAATCGAGTTCCATCTGTAGCAGAGTTCACGGGACAATTGTATCGAACATGGGAAGCTGCTCGTCAAGCGATGGCTGCAGCACAGGAAAGGTATCGTCAGCAGTACGATAAGCATCGGCGGGATGTAGAGTATCAGGTTGGGGACATGGTATTGTTGAGTACCAGAAACCTGAAGGTTCCAACAACTCTTTCGAAGAAGTTTCTATCGCACTACATAGGCCCATACAAGGTGGTGAAGCGAGTAGGGAAAGTGGCTTATGGGTTAGATCTTCCTCCAGAGTTGGGAACAATACACAATGTGTTTCATGTCAACTTGCTCGAGCCATTCCACAAGGATGAGAAACATCCACATAGATCATATTTACGCCTCCAGAGTTAGTTGGTGAGGAGAAAGAATTTGAAATAAAAATAAAAATAAAAATAAACAAAATTAAGACTAATCCATATTAAGAACAAAGTTATCGTCTGAATATGTCCATCCATATTCAGGCTCCCAACATTGTATATCTTTATTCTTCTTGACTCCACAATTTCCTAAACGGTTAACTACAAATGAAAATGTAAGTACAATATTTAAATAGTTAAAGGTGGCTATAAATATCATAAATAATAACAATATGAATTTATTACCTGTTAAAGACAAGAATTGAATGCCCTCTGGTGCACTTGGACCACACCAACAAATAGCTTCGTGATTGTCTATTCTTATACCACAGGCTCAACCGTTTCCAAGAGACAATGTGGATAATTTTACTCCTTTGGGAGCCAAGGACAAGCAAGGATCATTCCATTCAGAACCCCAACACACTGCTTCCTTAGTGCTTTCCAAAATTCCACAAACCACATCGTTAGCTCCTGAAACCATGCTAAACTTTTCATTTGAATTATAGGTATTAGCTTTATTCTTTTCACTCTCTGTTGCCTCCAGTGGCTCATAAGGAATTGCCTCCAGTGGCTTAAAAGGAATTGTGTTATTTAATGTTGTAAACCACTTTTCCTCTAACACTTCATTGTCCTCTTCTTCAAACCCATTAATTGTGCATATGCCTTTATCAATAGTGTCTACTTGTGAAATTGGGCACACAGGTGAATCATACACTATTGGATTGTGTTGTGCTTCAAGTTTACATCTAACTGCAGGCCAACAAATAACTGTTTGATTGTTCATTAGAATGCCACAAGTCATATAGTTATTTGTTACTGCCGTCACATATTTCATTGGTAGTGTAGGTTTTTAAGACCCTACAAAATTCTGCTAAACTCCAACAATCTGGTATACCGTCTGATTTTCTAAGTCCACAGACATGGTATAGGCCTTCTGTGAGTGTTGAGTAGCTCACGTTAGCAAACTTCTCAAAACTCTTAAGCCACTCTTTTTCATAACTCCCCCAACAAACAGGACGATTGGATCCCTCCAATAAGCCACAACTAAGTGTCATATGCGAGAGGGGTGGTAGTTCTAGGGACAGGCATATCCATTTCATCGTGACAAAACGCCTTGTGAGTTTTGGATGGATGGCACATATTCCAAAACCATACATACTGTAGTTTATAACAACAGTGCTGCAAGCACACTCCAACAATAGCAGCGTTGTCAATATCAAAACCAGGAGAACCCTCATTCTCCAACCTTAACCTAAAACAGTCAACTATATATTTATATATATAGTGTACCTTTTATACCTTTAATTAATATTGCAAAAAGGACTTGGAAAAAAAGTTCTCAATCCTTCAAACAGGATGCAGTATACCTTTAAATTAGTATTATCACTAAAGGACTCGAGAAAAAACATTAACATAAATATACTGTACCCTTAAATTAATATTGTCGAAAAAAAATTACACTATATATAATGTACCTTTAAATTAATATTGTCAAAAAAAAAAATTAACGAACTTCAACTATGCATAAGTATGTGTATGTGCAACATAATTTAAATTATATAATATAAATGTGTATGTATATTGCCTTGTAACATATGAAATAGACATAGGTTGGAACATATCTTAATACTTCATGCAATTTATATGATATTATTAATATATTTTTATACTATTTTTAATAATATTACTACTTCTTGAACGATTCCCTTTGGTATATTGAATCTTCTAGATACAAGTGAACTATTCTTGGTACTTGCTATGTTTATGTTTATAAATATACATACTTAATATTTTATGCAATTTTCATACACACTTACGTGCATTTGTGTATGTATTATACGCACAAAAAGTATTATATATAGAGAGAGTAAAATAAAAAACAGTTAGGCAATAGAGAGAGAGAGAAACTGTTTACATGATCATATTTACTGTTGCTAATGATAACTACACACATGTACACGCACATATACATGTCTTATGTATAATGAATTGTATATTGTTTTATTTAGGCTGAGGTGTTTGATATCGAGCTAATGAAACACAAGAACATAGAGGAAGAGATGGTGGCAATGCTGCAAATAGCGATGGTATGTGTATCACAGAATCCAGATGAACGGCCCAAAATGAGCAACGTGGTCAAAATGATAGAGGATATTCGCCTTGACCAGTCTCCTAATGGTGAAGATTTCACTGGTTCGTAGTCACGCTCTGCTTCTCCGTCTGATGCAGTCACTAAACACAGGTGTTTAATTAAATAATAATCTAATCACATTTCATTACATATTGTATTTGTTCTATATCACTTTCTATAAATATTTTATATAAAATTATAGGACGTATACACACACAATTATGATATATATATTAAAACCATGCATATTCTTATGGGTAGATATTTGTATAGTTATTGATATAATTATTATTTTTTTTTTCTAAATGCAGGATTACTCCAATTCTTTTGTGAATCATTACGACAAAGTCGAAATAACAAATTTGATTATTGTGTGATAACCGGTTCATATACTATGTATACAGGTTTATACTAATTCTTCAGTGGTTGGCGTTCCACTCTCCTCCCAGATATTAAGTACTGTATAATATTCAGAATCAGTAATTAATTTGAGTTCAATTAAAAAAAATAATAAACAATTTAAAATGTGATACATGATCTATTTATGTATTTTAATTATTAAAATGTCATCATTAAATAACAAGCCAAGTGCAAACTCTTTTGGCTAAATTTAAATTATAACTGTTTTTAGGGCTACATTAGGGTTCATCTTGGGAACGATCACGCGCCCTGTTCACCAGCTCAATCTGCGATCGCCATGGCATGAGGCGGCTCAGAATGCCGCACACGCTCGTCACAAGAAGAAGAATCTCATGTGTGGAGCCGAATTGGCGATGAATAGTGCAGTCTGTCAATTCAAGGTACGCAATCTGTATACACACACTATATATATATATATATATATAATATCTATACGAATCCGGCGTGGTACTTAGAAACTTAGAGCGTGCATACAGACGAAATGATTTCGAAAAATATACAGGTTATGGCCATCTATCAAGTTGTTTACTGTCCTAGATAGATTCTTTATAGCTATAGATGATCAAATCTCTCTCTCTCTCTCTCTCTCTCACTCACACACACACACACACACACACATTCATGATCTAGAGAACTATCTTGTGTTAAACCTCTTAATTTTAATAATAAATTTTTATACATACATATATAACACAAGCTATTTAACATTGTATATACCAGTTCATGTTTTATAAAACTTGTAACTGTGCATACATTGTGTGGTGCGATGTCAGAAATATTGCTGCACAGGGCACTGAGGAGACTACGTTGATACGAGGTGCAAAGAAAAAAACTTCTACAAGCATGCCATCTTTAATAACTGTGCGAGTACATACACATACACATAAGAAGACAAGTGAATGAAGTTGTATCTTCAAGAGATGTGAGTGTGTGTGTTGCGTGTGTGTGTGTATGCTATATGCATAGTAAACATTTAAGTATGCACTTTTCACTTATATCACTAATCTGAATGTGATACGGACCAAACGCCATGTTATGTGTTTTCAGAAAATTGATAAAATGTATGCTGCTTTCACTGGACAACCATTGGAAGTAGTGCAGACGTATACTGAACGTGACCATTTCTTCTTAGCAGCAGAAGTAAATCTCTCTCTCTCTCACTCTCTCTAAATGGGTTTTCGTTGTAAACAGGCCATGGAATTCGGATTAATCGATGGGCTTCTAGAAACAGAATATTAACCAATATCTGATAAAAGCTTAATGAAGTTAAGTCCTATATCAATAAATTACAGCACATCCATAATTAACTATATAATTAACACTACTAGCTCCACTACAGATAGATTTGATGCAAGTTGGAACGAATACAGGTATTTTATATTGAACAGTTAGTACAAATCAAAACGTTCTTGTTTATTCGATGTTGAACTCATATACTACTAAAACTTCTATATCTATATATATATATAGTGTGTGTGTGTGAGAGAGAGAGAGAGTTATTTTACTTCAATTATAAACGGAATGTAAAGATCCTAGTGCACTAATAGGCTGCTTTTGTGGGTCCAATATATACATTTATGTATAATATAGTATTATTTATTTATCAATTTATATATAAATTTATTTTTTAGATGGGACTAAAGGCAACCCTAGAATTAAGGTAAATCTTTAAGGGCGTTTCTACAATATGTCAAATTTATCGAATCTAACTAGGAATTAAATATTTCAGGACATAAAAAATGACAATCTTAATGGTGTTTAAATTCATTAAATTTAATTAGAGAGTTTTCTTTGACAGAAGTGTTACCTTTATTATTTAATGAAAACACTAATTTTATTTAAAATTTCTTGTAAATACTTAACTACACCTGACAAACACTTCAAAACCTACACCTGGGCTTGTGTTAAGTAAATATTATAATTAACACAAATATCGTATATATTAATAGCAACTTGCGCAATTTGTGTGAGGAAGAAAATTAATATAAACAACATATATAAATATATATTTATATTTATTGTTTATATTACACGCATGCACATTAAAACATTAATACACATATACACACACATTCAAACATCCATAGGCACGTGACATACCTCCTAAATATAAAGAAAAAAGATTAAATAAAAACAGGTTAATTCTTTGCAAATAAGCATATATAAATATAGTATTTACTTATGTAAAATTTTATAATTACCCAAAATTTAATACAGCTGTTCGAACATAAAACTTTGTATTAACCGGCACTCCGTACTAAATGAATTACGTCTCTCTCTCTCTCTATATATATATCTATCGATTAATTAGTAGATCGCATTTCTATCGATTAAAATAGTTACACTTTTTTCTAATGAAGAGTTATATATCAAAAATGAAGCCGCTAGAGTATACTTTCTTATGACATGAAACTGTATAAAGGAAACACGCTCTACCTTTATATTAAAGGTTAAAGGGTCTCTCTAAAAATTGGGGTTGGAGCAGGTATCCCTCTACCGTGGCCTCTATGAAAGTGATTATATCGACTTCATTCTTGCAGTGTTCCTCCTGATCATGATCTCCCCTACTACAGCTTCAGTGATACCCATGTCTTACCGTAGGATGCATGACGTTCAAAACCAGAAGTTTGGAGTTTCTCTGCTTGTTAGGGACAACTCGGTACCCTTGTACGACGACAACAAGCGACAATCATTATATTCTCTTATGGTAAAGGTCGGCCATCCAGCAACAGAGGTAGAGGTTATGTTTGACACTGGTAGTCATATTTCATGGGTGGATTGCAGTAAGCTATCTGACATAAAACGAACTAAACCTCCTCACTGCAATGCCAATCCTGTTGTGAAGGAAAATGTACAGCAGTCTCTCAAAAAGAATGTCAGTCGCCATTAGTGTATGCAGATGACACCAAGATTGTCATCTCAGCTGCATATGCACTCCTCAATCTAGATTCCAAACAAGCCAGCCAGCTTGTTGCTCTTGGATGTAGTAGTGGGGATGGACAACACCATGGAATATTAGGTTTTGGTCCAGGTACAGTAAGAGAGAGATGTTTATTCCATGTTAACCTAATTAATAATTTACAGGTAATAATACTTCGTTGGTTGAGCAAATGAACGAATTCAACGGTCGTTTTTCCTATTGCTTAAGTACACCAGAAATGATGTTTGAAAATTCAAGCTTTCTTCAAATTGGAGAAGACGCAAAGCTGTTCTCTGACCATTACTATGGATCAACAACGATCTTAAAAGAGTTTGGAGGACGTAAAGCGCTTGTCACTTTGTCAAGAATATATGTTGCAGGAAGGAACATTGATGTTAACTTTGAAGGTTTGTCGATTTTGTTTTCTTTTCTATGTTCATAGAATTAAGATAGAATTGCTCTTTTCTCTGCAGTTACTCTCGACACTGGAAGTACTTACTCACTATTACCGTCTAGAATAATTGAAGATATCAAAGTGCACCTTGAAAAAGCTCTTGGTTACCAAGCAAAATACGACACTCATATGAATATGTACTGCTTCAACAATATTGCATTTGAGCAGAATTCTCCAGATATACCCTTGGAACTTATATTTAAGGGCGGGGCTAAAATGCACATTTTCTCTGGTGGTTACATAAAATACGTCTGGCAATAAAACCCTCAAAAGGCAACTATGGTATTATTGGGTCAAGGTTTCAACATAATCATCACATACTTTTTGACTATAACCACAACAAGCTGTTCTTCGCAGAGCATTCCTGCGTGGATTTCCATTAGCGATTTATTTGTGAGTGTTTCGGAGAACAGTAGGATTATCCTCTTTGATCTTGACACCCTTAAATATGAAATAATATATAAAAGTTTGTTAAATTTATTTTTCAAATCCAACTAGCACTATATACATACATAACTGAGTGTTTTAGTATGCAGTATGGTTTTGCAGGTGAAGCTGTGATGTGTGCTATCCATCCAAGAACTCACAAAGGTTTTTTTTTAAAGACGATGAGATATTTTTTTGGCCTTTCCCTTTATAACTACCACCCGTCTTGTAAACGACACTTAGATGTGGGTTAATCATAATATTGATAATGTTTTTATTTAATGTGCACAGTCCACTCCAGGTTAATAATCCCATACCATCAGACAGCTCTGTCATACGTCCACCACATGTCCACTTCATATAGCTTTGTCATACGTCCACTTCAATGTAATAACCCCACCAAACAAATCTTAATAGACAACTCCACTTCCCTAATAGACAACTAGACAACTCTAAAACCCCATCAAATAGCTTCACTTTAATATAATAAGCTCGCCAAACAGTTCCTGAGGGCTAAATTAAACAAGCTAGAGAAATCCTAACATTTCCACTCCAGGTTAATAATCCCACTAGACACTTCCTAACGGATAGCTCCATTTCACTCCATTATTAATATTATAAGCCGTGTTTTACTTATTTTCTTACTTTTTAATTCTTATCCAGAATTTGATAACCAACTCTATACTAATGATCCGTCTTTCTTCATAATAAGACACTATGAATACAATAAAGGATAGCGGGATTAATCCTGTCACCCTTCCGTGCCTGATGGGCGAGATTAATTTTTTCACCACCTCCACGCCTTCTCAAATAATTGGCAGGATTAATTCCGCCCACCAAGCATGGAAGGGGTGGCGGAATTAATCCCGCCACCCTTTATGTCTCAAAGAATGTAAGGTGGGATTAATCTTGATCACCAGGTATGGCATCGGTGGCGGGATTAATCTTGCCCACCACCTTAATCATATGAGAAAGTTGTGGGCGAGATTAATCCTGCCACCCATACAATGCCTAGCGAGCTGAATTAATCTTGCCACCATTTATGTCTTAACGAGTGTGAGAGGGAATTAATCATGCCCTCCATGCATGGTATGGGTGGCAGGATTAATCCCGCCACCCTTTAGGCAGGGCATGGGTGGTGGGTTTTATCCTGTCACCCTTTAGGCAGGGCATGGGTTGCAAGATTAACCCCAAACCCTTTTACATTGTTTTGTGGATAACTTAGGCAGGGCATGGGTGGTAGATTAATTCCGCCACCCTTTAGGCAAGTCATGGGTGGCAGGATTAATCCCGCCACCCTTTAGGCATGGCCCACCTGCCATGTAAGGGGTGGCCGAGTTAATCCCTCGCACTAGGCATGGATGTGATGGCAGGATTAATCCCGCCACCTACTTTTCTTTCTCAGAGAGTGGTGGGCAAGATTAATTGCGCCACCCCTTCGATGTTGCTTACAGTGGTGGGCGAGATTAATCCCGCCCACTCGGCATGAAAGGGGTGGCGGGGTTAATCCCGCCACGAATGGGATAAAAATAGAAACGTACATATACATATAGTTGTGTGTGTGTGATAAAGAGAGAGAAAGAAATTATATAAGAAAAAGACAAATACACATACATTCAAGAGTGTGTCTAAGAGAGATATAAAGTAATTCTAAGAGAGATAAATAAATAAAATTATATGTGTGCGTGTGTGTTAGAGATAGATAAATAAATGAAGTTATATAAATACACACACATATGTATGTATATATTTATATGTATATGTATATGTATATCATGTGTGTGCTAAATAAATTAAATTATACAGATGCACACACACACACACACACATATATATATATATATATATGTGTGTGTGGTGTGTCTATGTATATACAAGAGTGTGCATGTGTGTGCGAGAGATAGATAAATAAATTTTATTATATAGATACACACATATAAATGTATATGTAAATACAGATAAATAAATAAATTATCGCATGCAGATATATATGTATATGTATACATAGTAGTGTGCGTGTGAAAGAGACATTTCACATGTGTGAATGCGCCTTCAAACCCTACTGCACCACCGTGCATCATTGGACTGCCATGCCTTTTGAGAGTGGATCTATTGATCTGTTGTATTGCCGCTATCATATTCCACCTTCTTTCTCCTACACCTACCGCCTTGAAACCCTAAGAATATATCTAAACCTTAAAAAGAATAAAATATATATTAACCCTAAATAAATATTCTTTCATTATATTATCATAATCGTACATTTGTGTGTGTGGGTGTATCACATACACCCCAAAAATATATATTATGCAGGGGTTTAACATATGTGTGTTTATGAGAGTGTTAAATTTTAACGTGCAACAACATATACATACACATATATAATATACACATAGGCGATGTCATACATACATAGTACATAATATTGTCACGTCAAAACAGATTATGGAACATGCATGGTGTGTATTTATGAGAGAGAGAGTGTTAAAAAATTAATTATATGTGTGCATGTGTTACATATTACTTGTGTAAATTCAATGACATTGTGTTACATACACACAAACTGTCTACATGCACACACACAATACACCCCTTAAAAACATCTCACAATATATGCAAGTTGTAACTAAAATGGGCATGGCTATAGTCCCATTTCCTAATAATTAGCAATTTTAGCTATTTAATTAGCATTTTTTAATATTAAAGGAATATTCTTTAGAATATATGTTTGAAAATAGAATATTCTTTAAAATATTCTATTTTGTATTCTACCCTTTAATAAATTATAGTATTCATTGAATAAAAATTAATAACATTATAAAAGTAGAAGGTATTAAATTATATAATATATTGCCTAATATAACAATTAAGGAAGAGCATAAGAGGTACATTATATAAATATTGATATTGTTATTAAAATATTATATTTAAAAATAACATTATTAATTAAAAATTTGTAGTAGTAATAATATATATATAAAATCCTATAATAATATAGTCAATCTTTCATATCATTTTTTAAATTTTATAGTTAAGTAAACAATTTGGTATTATTATTAAAGAGTTTATAATAATTATGAATATTAAATATATGATATTTTATAATTTTGTGATTGCTTTAAGCTTCAGAAAATATACATTCCCTTGCAGTTTTGTTAATCGTGACTTTATCAACGCTTCTTGACATCCACCCATATCGAATGGATTTAACATTTATAAAACATGCTGGGTCTTTTTGATTGGGAGACCATGTTTTCTCTAGGCATCCATTATATCTTTCTCTCTCCTTCTCGTGTCGCCTTTTTTATGGTTTAACCATGCAACCTTAACAATACTATTTTTGTGATTACTTCAGGTGTGTCGATAATTTGACTCATCCAAATAGGCTAATTATATGACGCATCTGGAGTAATGAAAACCATCATTAGTTTTTGAAGATCCTGGCAGCAATCAAAGTATGCTTTAGGTTTTTGGTTCCTTTGTCCAACAAAGTGGGGCTTGCACTTCCACATCACTACTGGCTTCTATGTCGTCTGTGCTCAGTGATGTCATTTCAATCTCCTCTCGCCACCTTGTTTTAGGCCAAAAAGGGTGTTGCAATTTTGTACTTGTGACAATAGGCCCTTCGAACTCTCGAACAACAGTCTCCCAATAGTCAACCACATGCTTATATAATTCTGAGTAACCAGTTGCCTTATCAGAATTCTTTGGCATCGATTTTTGAACCCATGCCACATATTTTTTGATGCCATCAATAATAACCTCTTGTTCCTTGAGCTGGGCACTCAATGGAATAGGGTCTGGTTGTCCTTCTGGGAGAAGTGGCTTTCCATTCTCTCCACTTTTGAAGAGCATTAACCCCTCTTTCGGTAACCACTCCTGCTCTGATGGCCGTAACTTATACTGCATAATAGGTATACCATCTCGTATGGAGAAAAAGAATTGTAGCGGCACAAGGTGACCAACTAAAGAATCACTCCCCTCTTTTATATACTCCTTGAGAAATTTTTTGAAGTCTGGCACCTCAGTCACAAGAAAAGCACAACTTTTTTTGGAGATGCAATTTTCAAAAAGATTCATCATATGCGGTAAGGTAAGTGCACTTGTCCTTTTTGTAGAGTTGGAGACCTTGCTGAAGAACGCATCAATATCTTCATGAGTGTGACCAACCATAAGAAAACTGAGCGTGATTGTTTCAAACACACCTTTGGCAACAAGCATTGACAAGTATGCTAGCACATATCTAGAAAATAAAAGTAAGTATGAGCTTGAGAAACCCTTAAGTAAAATGATTACCTGTTTTTGTTCTCGCCTGCACAATTATCCATCTGTAAAAGCAAATAACGAGGAAGCTTATTTGATGTTGAGGACACATGTACACTATTTGAGCTAGATCCCTCCACTGAACCTGAACTCTCAACAGGGCCATCTGTTTTTTGTGCAGGTTGCTGACAATGCCTCTCATATTCCCAAGTAGCCTCAAGTGCAGACGTGTTCATGAGAGCATTATGTAAAGGTTGAAGGTGTTGTTTCTTCACTTTGAGATCATCGATAGGACTTGTCTGTGAGTGGGCTTCAAGGTTTTTGAAACACATGGCCAACGACCCAATAGTGAAATTGGAGTCGCTAGACCAATGTGGAAGTGAAAAGTCCATATGATTCACAACCGTGTCCATGTGTTAACACACCTGTCAATGAAATCGGAAATTTCATGACATTTCCAAGGCACTTTAGTGTTGCAACGAGCTTTGGAATGCTGGTCTTTGAATGATCCATCTTGTCATGGATCAAGCACAGGTACTCTGATGGGTGTGACACATAAAGCATGCGGTGTGCATAGTACTGAGACTGGCAAGTTTGTTGCGCAATCATGTGGGCCTCCATCTTCTTTTGAATGGCAGTGATCTCCACCAAGGTTTTTGCACAAGCCTCTGCAGCCTTCAATGATGTACAAGTGTCACACTTGGAAAAGCTAGAGTGTTTTGCAATCTCCACATCCTTAAAATGAGTATTCCATATGTTGTTGAAGTACCAGTGCAGATTGCCTGCAGCCCCATCAAGCTGAGGCACTTGTTCACATGTTCACACAGCTTCAATTGAGTGTAGATCGAAGGCAAAACCTTGAGATTTTCCTTGACCCCTGCATTTGTGGTTCGGCATTTGTGAGGCATCCTGTCTGCATTTGCTTCCACAAAAGCCTTGAGTATCTCTATGGCTACCATAATGTGAGAGCGGGTTTTGACCAAGCCAGTGTTCCCATGTACTGAGGTTCGCGCTCCATCTAACCACTCATCCCTCCAACGGTAGAACGTGGTCTTTGGGATCCCATATATACTGTACCAAGCTTTGAAGCAGATGGCCACCTTATTAAATACCATGGATGTACTCTGATAACCTGTTTCCGAAGCCATTCCATCAATACACCCAGTTAGTGCAGCATATACAAACTCATACCTTTGCTTTTGGGTGAGCGTAAAAAGACATGTCTACATTGGGTAATTTCATTCCGGTCTGCCATCTGACAACACTTCTTCTTGCAGCAGTCAATCGTGGAAATGCTCGTAACACTTTCGGAAGATGTAGGATCCATCTTCATCCTCTTGCTGAAACATGTAGGGGAAGATCTGCAACCCATGAATCGCCTTTTTCTATAATATGACCAATGCAAGGAACCTCTTCAAATATGAGTTGTTCTTCCGAGTTGTTATTATTGAAATCCAACCCAGAATATGTTGAACCATCTTGCCGTCTTAATTCAGATGTTCGCCACCTCACGAGGGATCCAGGATATAAAGTGCCATTAGGTGAAACCTCTGTCACAACTACACCCACGAAGTTGGACCCTAGTTTCTCTTCTGACACTGCTTCCATTGGATTTATAGCTGTGATGATGCCTGTCCCAACCTCAATCTCATGAAGAAAGAAAATCACCTCATCCATCACAGCAGGCAAGCCATCATCTGGAAACTTGTGCTACTGTTTGTGTGACTCTGTATATTCTGTGTTAGCCTTGACTTCATCCAAATTCCACAATACAGGAGAACCCTCCTCAAATTCCATTCCAGGAACCTCAACATGTTTGAAAATGGTGTTCACCCATACGTACACACAAGATCCTTGGCAATATTGTGACATGATGCATTATCATCTCGAACTTCCACAGTTCCAGTGCCAACTATCTCGTTGTTTTGAAGAAGACATACTTTATCTCCAATATTATACATATTGTCCTGCACATAAATAATTGTATTATTTATGATATCTGTTTATGCAATATTTCTAAGAAATCATAATTGCAGTTGCTTAATAATATGCATGTGCAATAATACATAATTATATATAAAAATAATATCTCATGCTTTATTAATATAACTGATGGCGAAATTAATCCCGCCGCAGACTTTACCCTTCAGAGTGAGTCGGCGGGATTAATCCGCCGCCGACTCTACCCCGTCGGAGAGAGTCGGCGGGATTAATCCCGCCGCCGACTCTACCCCGTCGGAGAGAGGCGGCGGGATTAATCCTGCCGCCGACTATACCCCGTCGGAGAGAGGCAGCGGGATTAATCCTGCCGCCGACTCTACCCCGTCGGAGAGAGGCGGCGGGAATCCCGCCGCCGATACTTCCTCGTCGGAGAGAAGCGGCGGATTAATCCCGCCGCGAGCTCCCTCCGACGAGGAAGTAGCGGCGGGATTAATCCCGCTGCGGGCTCCCTCCGACTAGGAAGTAGCGGCGGGATTAATCCCGTTGCGGGCTCCCTCCGACTAGGAAGTACCGGCGGGATTAATCCCACCGCCGGATCTTCCTCGTCTGTGAGAGTCGGCGGGATTAATCCTGCCGCAAATTCTTCCAACGAGGAAGAGGGGCGGGATTAATCCCGCTCATAACACTGACGACGGAGAATAGGCAGCGGGATTAATCCTGCCCACAACTCTGACGACGGGAATAAGCGGCGGGATTAATCCCGCCCACAACTCTCTTCGAAACTATGATTTCAAAGAGATTCGAGATGAATTCTGTCCACAAATATTTAAAACAGGAAAGTAGTGGCGAGATTAATCCCGCCACCCCTTCTCTGCCTCCTAAAATGGTTAGCGAGATTAATCCCGTCGACAACTCTTTCTAATAAATTCAAGTAAATCATTATCAGTTGAGAGAGTTATCGGCGGGATTAATCTTGCCGCTCTTTTTAAGAGGCGGAGAAGCATTGCCCAACTAATTTGCCATAGCTATAAAAGAGATGGTGGCGGGATTAATCCCACCACCTCTTCAAAGAAGCAAAAAAAAAAAGCCGATTAATCCCGCCACCCTGGCTAACCGAGAATATTAAGTTAAAAGTATATTTAAACGGGATAAATCCCTAACAGAATATATTGTAATCCTAATGCATTCTTAAATCCCTAAATTCTAAAATTTAAGAGAGAATGTAAGAGAGTGAATCTTTATAAATATATCTAAATTTGTTTATAATACTTGTAAACAGCACTGAAGGCGCCATGCTTTCCTATAAACAATAAACGCACCTAATTTAATGTCGCTCCTGAGTTGATCACTAAGAAGAAAAAAGAAAATCTGAAAGAAACCCTTGCCGGAGAAAGAACCAGATCTGAATTTGAGTGGGAAATTAAATGTATTTTCAAATTTACATGTCAGACTAATAATACTTATGTCAAAAATTCGAAAATTTTGAAATAACAAAAAAGAAAATTTAAGATGAGTTGAAATAAATAACCGACAGTCTGACATATATACTCTCCAATTCCAATGAGTGTTTTAAAATTGCATTTAATGTCATTCAAGTGCTTCAAGCTGTTTAATATTACGAAATTTTTGTAATTATTCTACATTCTTAATATTCAAGTATATATTATTAAGTTTATATTATATATTATAATATACTCTATACAATAAATAAATTGATATATTATTATGTATCATTTAAAATATTCATAGTCTGTTTATTATTATTATTTTCTTAATTACTCGAGTAATTAATTTACATTTCTTACTATTAATGGATATTCTTTGTTATTTTCTTAATATTAAAAGAATATTCCAATATTAAACATGATTATCATAATTAAATTAGTTTTATTCTTAATTATCTCAGTAATTATTCTACATTTGTATTATTAATGGGATTTTCTTAATTAATTTGTTATTATTTCAAGAATATTCTAGTGTTAAACCTTATTATCAATATTAAATTAATATATATTATTAAAACTATATATGGTTATATATTAGATAAAATCATATATTATTATGTATAATTTAAAATATGTTCATAGTGTGTATATTAATATTATTTTCTTAATTATTCGATGTTTGTTTTGCACATATTATATATAAACACAATCATAAATTTATTATACATGTGCACATGCATTATAAGCACTTACAGAGACACATATGCACACACATGCACATTGCCCTAAACCAAACTTGAGAAATTATATGTTGCTTCTTTATTGAAAAACATCATGTTCAACGCATGTATGATCTATATGTACTCAATCTGTATGTATGTAACACATTGAATTTACACATGTAATATATGTATGTTTGTGTGTATACACATGTGTATGTATATATGTGTACTAATATATGCAATGTGTACGATTTTAATTTGTTAACACTCTCCCTCTTCTCTCATACATACACACCATGCATGATCCATAATATGTACTGATGTTACAATATTATGTAATATGTATAATGTATATTTGTGTATAACACTCACTCTTCATACATAAACACCATGCATGATCCATCCTAACTCTAAACCCTAAACCCTACATTGAATTTACACATGTAATATGTATGTATGTCTGTGTGTATACATGTGTTATGTATATGTGTGTACTAATATATCCAATGTGTATGAATTTAATTTGTTAACACTCTCACTCTTCTCTCATACATACACACCATGCATGATCCATAATATGTACTGATGTTACAATATTATGTAATATGTATAATGTATATTTGTGTATAACACTCACTCTTCTCATACATAAACACCATGCATGATCCATCCTAACTCTAAACCCTAAACCCTACATTGAATTTACACATGTAATATGTATGTATGTCTGTGTGTATACATGTGTGTCTGTATATGTGTGTACTAATATATCCAATGTGTATGAATTTAATTTGTTAACACTCTCACTCTTCTCTCATACATACCACCATGCATGATCCATGTAAATATGTACTGTTTCTCTTCTCTCAAACATACACACCATGCATGATCCATAATATGTATTGTCACTCTTCTCTCATACATACACACCATACATGATCCTGTACTCTGTCTCTCTAATATTTAATATGTACTAATATGTATGTATGTCTATGTGTGTAATACTATGTGTATATATATGTATCGCTGCACGTGAAACTTTAACACTCTCATGGACACACACGTGTTAAACCCTTGCATGATATTTATTCTTGGGGTGTATGTGATACACCCACACACGCACACGCTGATAATATAATGAAAGAATATTCGTTTAGGGCGAATTTATAATTTATTTTTTTAGGGTTTAAGTATATTCTTAGAAGGAATAATTGATTAGGGTTAATATATATTTTATTCCTTTAGGGTTTAAGTATATCTTAGGGTTTGTAAGGTGGCAACGGCGGTGGCGTGGAAATCTCCTTCTCTCTTTCACACAGGTGAGATCTCTCTCTCTCACACACGCACACTCCTCTGAGTTTATTTATTTATTTTTATTCACATATATATTATATTGTGTGTATCTTAATAATATAATTTAGATCTCTATCTCTGCACACACACGCACACTCGTATACATATACACACACACACACACACACACACACACACACACACACACACACACACACATATATATATATATATATATATATATATATATCTCCTTCTCTCTCTCTTCTCTATAGATCTCTATCTCTTACACACACGCACACTCCTATACATATACACACACAGATATATATATATATATATATATATATATATATCACCTTCTCTCTCTCTCTTCTTTATAGATCTCTATCTCTCGCACACATGCACACTCGTATACATATACACACACAAAATATATATATATATTTCCTTCTCTCTCTCTTCTCTATAGATCTCTATCTCTCGCACACACACGCACACTCGTATACATATACACACACAGATATATATATATATATATATATATATATATATCTCCTTCTTTCTCTCTCTTCTCTATAGATCTCTATCTCTCACACACACGCACACTCGATACATATACACACACACACAATATATATATATAATATATATATATATATATATATATATTATATATATATATATATTATATTCTATTTATTTATCTATATATATGTGTGTGTGTGTGTTGTTTATCTGTATGATTTTATTGTTTCACACACACATACACACGATATACTATACACACACATATATATATATATCTATGTATACATACATATATTATGTGTACCAGTATCTGTATTAATTTTATTTATTTATCTATCTCTCGCACACACATGCGTATATACATATACATATACATATATATGTGTGTGTGTGTATCTGTATAATTTTATTTGATTTGACTATCTCTGGCACACACACGCACTCTCCTACACACACATATACATATATATATATATATATCTGTGTGTGTGTAGCGGTGGATTAATCCCGCCGACTAAGGCCCGAGTGAAGGGCCTGGGCGGCGGGATTAATCTTGCCGCGTACGCATGCCCTGCGCGAATCGGGCGGATTTATCCGCCGCCATTGGCCTGCCTGAAGGCCTAGGCGGCGGGTTTAATTCCCGCCAGATTCCGCACAGGGCATTGGCGTCCGGTGGGATTAATCCCTCCGACTAAGGCCCGAGTGAAGGCTTGGCGGCGAGATTAATCCCACCGCGTACGCATGCCTGCGCAGAATCGAGCGGGATTATTCCGCCGCCATTGGCCTGCCTGAAGGGCCTAGGCGCGGATTAATCCCGCCGGATTCCGCACAGGGCATTGGCATTCGGCGGGATTAATCCTGCCGCCCCGGCCCTTCACTCGGGCTCTAGGCGCGGGATTAATCCCGCCCGATTCCGCGCAGTGAAGACCAGGGCGGCGGGATTAATCCCACTGCCCTACGCGGAATCGGCGGATTAATCCCGCCACCAAAGGCTGCCTAAAGGCCTAGGCGGCGGGATTAATCCTGCCCGATTTCGAGCAGGGAATTGGCGTCCGGCGGGATTAATCCCGCAGCATAGGACCGAGTAAAGACCCTGAGCGGCGGATTAATCCCGTCGAGCCTTCAATGCCTGTTGAAGAATGAATCCGCCACCTTTTTCTCCATTGGTGAGTCGGCCAATCCCAAACGTTTATATCTGAGACGTAGAAGGTTTACAACATACCAATGGAGAGAACTAGGAAGGGTGGAGAATTCATTTAAACCATCCCTTACATGGTGGGCGAGATTAATCCCGCCTCCTTTCTGGAGTCACTAAAGGGGTGTGCCAAATAAATCTGCCCAGTTCTCTCTGAGACCGAGAAGGGTGGCAAG